>PPOL03000006.1:0-218814 GCA_003708905.3 Monosporozyma siamensis
ATATCCTATCTTACATTTAACCCTCTTTACAGTACGTTATATCCTCTAGTGGTAAAAATAATCATCACAAAAAAAAAATAAAAAAGAAAACTCCGATACGGGGAGTCGAACCCCGGTCTCCACGGTGAAAGCGTGATGTGATAGCCGTTACACTATATCGGATATTATTCTATATTTTTGGATAATTGGCATGTTCTACAAAACCCTCCAATTTGATCACATTTTTCTTTTGTTTTTTCCAATTCTTTTTTTTTGATCAAACGCAAAAAAAGATCGAAAAGTTTAAAAAGTTGAATAGGAAGAGAGAGTCATAGTTGACAACCACATTAATAGATATATATATATATATATATATATATAGAACGCTAAGGAATGGATTTCGTTAAGAAGACTATATGGGGACCGGACCCAAAAGAACAACATAAAAAGATTAAAGCTGCATTAAGAAAGAATGGGCGACAAATTGATAGAAATTTAAGTGAATTACAAGGTTTACAAAAGAAAACACAGTTGTTAATTAAAAGAGCAGCAAAACAGAATGATATGAAAGCTGTAAGGATATATGCTAGAGAATTGTATCAAGTGAATAAACAATATACAAGAATGTATACATCTAAAGCGCAATTAAATTCTGTAACAATGAAAGTGGAAGAAGCTTATAAGATGAAAAATTTGACAAATTCAATGGCTACATCAACAGGGATAATGAAAGAAGTGAATTCTTTGGTTAGATTACCGCAGATTCAATCTACTATGGTAGAATTAGAGAAAGAATTGATGAAAGCAGGAATTATGACTGAGATGGTAGATGATACAATGGAATCCCTGGATACTGGTGAAGAAGAAATGAACGAGGAAGTGGAACAACAAGTGAACAAGATTATTGCAGAGTACACCAGTGACAAATTTGCCAAGGTTAATAATGTTCCAACTGCAGAATTGCCACACAAGGAAGAACCACAAGAGGAAGAACCGGAGGAAGAAGAGGCAGACAAGATGATCGACGACATGCGTGAAAGACTGAGAGCCTTACAAAACTAAACCAACCACACCATCACAACCATCACAACCACCATATCTAACTTTGTATTCTTACTACGTAACTAACATAATTTTTCACTATTTTTATGATGCCAGGGTCGGAAATTTCACTGTTTTTTGGTGGAAAGAAAAAAAAAAGCAGTGAAAATTGTAAAATATCACTCATTTTGAAAGCAAAAGCAATTGGTTCTCGAAGACAGAATAGAAGTTATATCAACAAGTTATAACATATTGATATTAGTATTATATTGAATTAAGTATATTATTATTATTATTATCAAGTTGTATTTGCGTTACTGAACAGTGAGAGAGAGATATGAAATTTATACAGGGAGGCAAAAAATCCCTTCTAACTGCTGGTCTTCTCTTTCTAACCAGTTTCCCCACGTTCTCCTTGGGGAACAAAGAGAAGATTAATCAAAAGGACTATGAAGTATGTGCTGGGATGTACTCGAAGGATGACTGGGGTGGAAAAATTGACCCATTTATCTCCTTTAATGTGAAGAAGTTTAAGAAGGATACAGATAATACTGATGGTTTATTATCAGTGGCAATTTATGATTTCCAAGATTATATACATCTTGGTGCCAATTTGGCTGATGGGTCTAAACAATATGTTTGTGATGATTATGCTGTAAGTGCTGAATTGTGTTCAGAGAATGAATTAGGTCAATTTATTATTAAAGCAGAGGCTTATGATCCATTTACAAAAGAGAATAAAACTTTAGTGAACCCAATTATGACCTTCTCTCAAGATTTTACAGGATTACATGACACCAAGTATCCAGTAACTAAGACTGGGTTCTATTGCGTTACTGTTTTCACTTCTTCAAGAGATGTTAAATTTGACGCTGTAGTCAATTTTAGAAATGCATATGGTCATTTAGCTGGTTCTGAAATTAATAAATTACCATTATATGGATTATTAGCCGTTGGATATGTTATTGCCATGTGTCTATATTTTTTCGCCTTTTGGAAGCATAAACATGAATTATTACCATTACAAAAATATTTATTAGCCTTTTATGTGTTCTTAACTGCTGAAACTATCTTTGTTTGGGCTTATTATGATATTAAGAATGAAAAGGGTGACGTTGCTGGAACAAAAGTGTATATGGTGTTTTTGTCCATGTTAACTGCAGGTAAATTAGTTTTCTCATTTTTCCTATTATTAATCATCTCTTTAGGATATGGTATAGTTTATCCAAAATTAAACAAGACTTTAATGAGACGTTGCCAATTTTATGCTGTTTTCACTTTCCTTGTTTGCGCTGGATTTTTAATTCAAAGGTATTTAGACGATCCAGAAGAACCATCTCCATTAATCTTAATCACTTTTGTTCCATTAGCTTTATTAATGTTAGGTTTCTATTTAATGGTGTTAAGATCCATGACTCAAACTGTGAAATATTTGAAAGAACAAAGACAAGTTGTCAAATTAAACATGTACAAGAAATTATTGATCATTATTTACTCATCATTGATCATATTAATGGTTGGTTTCATCATCACTATTATTATCTTTTCTAGTATGAATTCTATTGCTATGATTGAAAAGAATTGGAGATCAAGGTTTTTCTTTACTGATTTCTGGCCCACTTTAGTGTATCTTGTAGTATTTGTTATAATTTCATTCCTTTGGAGACCAACTGATACTTCATATATGTTAGCTGTATCACAACAATTACCTACAGATCCAGAAAATGTAGCAGATTTCGATTTAAGTGATTTACAATCTTTAGGTGATCCATTAGATGATAGTGATCTAGAAAATCAAGATTCTCAAAGTATTATCACCAATGAAGAACATGGTGGATACAATGATATCAACAATAACAACAACACCATCCCACAAGAAGAAGAGTTGATTTTTTCAGACACTGAGAATGAACCTAATTCTCATTCCCATAAGAATTAGTACTTTCATCACATTCAATTTTTATGTATAAAATATTTTCAAGCAGCGTGTTATTATATTACTAATGTTATATATATTACCAAAAAACATCAATAAAAAAACATTACTTTATAAAATACGTATTTTCTCATTGAAGCAAGCATCGACTTGCCAATATAGTTAATTCATCATTTAGTCATATCGTGGAATCACTCTTTATATTTTTTTACTATGTCTTGTTATTAGAATGAAGAAAAAAAAAAAACAAATCAAATTTCAATTCCGGTATTCTCGAAATGACTGAGATCATCGATTAAAAGGTGCAGACACTAACAACCTGTGTGGTTAGATATCTTTCCATAATCATTATAGACTACTGAATATTTGCTTTTCCGAAGGAATACAAGTTTTTAAAGCTTTCGGAGACAACTTCGTTAAGGATTATTCTTAGTTAGATACGTTTTTTGAAGTATGACTGCAAATATTAACGATAAAGTTATCGAACCGCAGAAACCCCATCCAATGAATTCTAATATCGTGACTACAGGAACAGAACATGGTATTGTATCGACATTAATTACTGGTATAGCACCACCGGTTGCCGTTACCAATTTGGATAAAAAGAATAATGGAACAAAAACTACAACTGGTGAAGGTCCCGCTAGAAAGAGAACTAAGGCATCCAGAGCATGTGATCAATGTAGAAAGAAGAAGATTAAATGTGATTATAATGAATTAAAAGGTATTTGTCAATACTGTCAACGGAATAATGAAAATTGTAGTTTTGAAAGAATTCCATTGAAAAGAGGTCCATCTAAAGGCTATAATAGATCTTATAAGAATAATTCTAAAAATGGTAATAATACTAATGCCAAGAGTAATTCAAATCCTCCAACTTCTGTTGCTACTACCGCTACCACTACTACCACTTCAACCACAACGACGACACCATTAATATCTAATGAAAATTTATCTGCAGAGACACACAAGAACAAGAATAATAACAGTGTTCCTACTCTGGGCCCTACAGTTGCCAATAATGCAGCTTCACCTAGTTTTGCACAAGTACTTTTACCACCTTTATCACAATATGTCTTTCAATCTAATCCACAACCACTTAATAAAAGCACCACTGATAATAATAACATTAATCCACCAACCAGTGCTAATAATGTCACCACAACTAGTGAGGGGATAAAAATGGATAGAACTCAAACTCCAAATATAACAAATCAACCATCTCAACCAAATACAAATTTAAATCTTGGTCAACAACAATTTTGGAAAGTTCCATATCATGAATTTCCACATCAAAAGAGAGGTTCCATCGATTCATTAACTAGTGATTTATCAATGAGAAATATTAATATCCAAGAACAATTACTATACAGTACAACACAACCTGTTAATTCTAATACTAATGTTCTGACTTCAAACTTCAATAGTAATCAAAATATCCCTACATCTACAATCGAAGCTAATAATAATAATAATAATAATAATAATAATAATAATAATAATAATACTCCCACTAATAACAATACTTTGGGGAACAGTGCAACATCCCAAGGTGGTGGTAGAGCAAACAGTGTTACCGGAAGTAATAATAGTGCATATTGGTCATATTTTAAAACCTTTAATCCAACTACAACATATGAAGAGCAGGATACGGGATTCAGAAGAACAAGTTCAATACCGTCTTTATTAAGACATACACCATTATCTACTACTATAGGTCAACAGCCACAATTACCCCAGCCGCCAGACATTCAATCACCGCAAACATATCCCTATTCACAGTTTTATCAGGCTTCCACCACTGCTCAACCACAACAGACTACATTAAGTTCTTTTGGACATTATGCCACAACCGGTTTCCATTCTAGAACAGGATCAATCGCAAGTGAGGTTATGTCACCAAGTGCTATAGCAGCTTCACTGGATAGAGTTACAACTCCATTAAAATTAATTGACAATCGTCCAGAAGGGCCTGTAATACCTAGTAATGATAAACTTACCAGCAAGGATTCAAATTCCAACCAGTTAGAAAGAACAGGTTCATTAACCTCTGTGTCTACAGTTACCCAATCACCTAAAACTGGTTCCAACGATCATCTGGCTAACAATACGAATAAACAAGATGAATCAGAAGAGACAGCTATGGCAAGACCAAGTAAACGAGAAGGCTCTGTAATTTCAATCAGTTCTATTATGGATCCTATAGATCGTAACCCCAATGAACATAAGGATGATAAAATTCCCAGAGATTCTAATAATAACGAGCATGCTAATAATGTCCCAAACCCAACAGGTGTTTTAGCCTCTCAATCAATATCGATGCAACAAACTGAACGTAGAATATTGACAAATCCTTCTAATATTGGCTCTTCAAGTACTGCTAATACTCCAGGCGAAAGTATTGCCCCTCCCTCCGTTGTCTATGGTCAAATATCTGATGTTGAATTAATTGATTTATATTATGAATTTATTCATACTGGGTTTCCCATTATTCCTTTAAACAAGAAAACTTTGACAAATAATATCCTTTTAGTCAATACTCAACCAATCTCCTCGATCCATGCATTGAATAATTATGTCATATTATGGTTTAGAAATTCATTAGAACTATTAGTAAGATTAGCTGTTAAAAAGGGTAAAAATGTTTCGTTATTTGATTCTAGATCGCCTTCTTCACTACATAAGCATAATGATATGATACCCTCTAATGATGGTACTCCTGGAAGAGACTCTTTAGATGATAAAGGATCAATTAGTAACGGTGACATTGGTAGAAGTGATTTTTTTGAAATACAAACAATCTTTATCACTGCATTAAATGAATGCTTTCAAAAAATTGTTGATATCCACCCCAAATTTAGGGAAAATAAAGAATCAATATCGCCAAAGATAAAGATTATTTACCTTTCTACATTTATCATTTTAAACTACATTTTATCATATGTTGGTTACGATAATTCGTTTGTTTTAGGTATGTCTGTTACGATTTTTAACGAATTTAAATTGTACAAGATGTTACTTCTTGATGAAGTTTCAAATGGTGATACCAATACTGAATTGCCCGATTCCTCAGAAGCTGAATGCTCCATAATATTTAAGAGATTATACATTCTTTTGATTATATTCGATTCTTTACAAAGTTGCATGTTTGGTGGTCCCAAATTACTGAACATCCCGATTAATGGAACCATTGACAAATTTTTTGATAGTAATGTGGAATCGGAATTTTATAAGAATCATAAACCAGACTATATTGAGAAATGGTGTGTGGAATCTAATCCTGTAAAATTGACTTATATTATTCAAAGTTTAACACTTGGTGAATTTTTAACAGAATTATCAATCAATAGAAAATCTATCAACAGTTTTGACATTGAAAAACAAGGCATTAATAACTTGAAGTGGAATCCCAAATCAAATCATATGCAAACCCAAATAGAGTTATTATCGACTGCCGGGTTATTTCACATAGTTTTACTTACGAAACAAAAGTTTATCAATATTATATTCTCCTTAGAAGAGAAACGTTTAACTAAGATTGGCATGGAGATGGCATCTGAAGTTACAGATATCCTTACAGAATTAATATCTCAAACATTGCAATTGTTAACACTAATATTACGTTTGAATTCAACTAACACAATCAATCCAGATTCTAGATCGATAGATTCTATGCATAATGAAGGAAACTCACCAACATCAACCGGTGGAACTCCAACTAATACTAACGATTTTTATCAAAAGTTACTAGGTTTAAACAAAAACAAAAATAAGAATGTTGACTCATCAGATAATTTTAAAGTAGGTATTATATCACCCTATGCGATCCCAATAATATATGAGTTACACAATGTTATTAGCATTATTAATAAGTTACCAACCTATTTAATCAAGATGGTTATGCAAGCTGAGTTCAATGACAATATCAAACCCCACGAGGTGGTGGTTAAACTGTCCAACTCCATGACAGAAGTGGTCCAGATAACTAACCTTTTCAACATGATCAAACCGTTCAAGATTTTTGATACCGATTTGAACGAACGTTTAGTTGGCGATTATGACAGCAGTGACCTGATAATGAGACGAAAATTTATGCCAGGGTCAGGTACCCCTAATAACGATGAAGAAGTAGAGAAACACCTTCTCAATTGCGGCTGGAAGCTGCTTGATGATTCAGAATTTGGATGGTTGTAATTTTAAGAAATCGCTACACATAAATATAGATATAGAAATAAGTAAATTATTAATACACAAATTGTCATTTGCATCATACTTAGAAGTATTAAAGCATAGTTTACTTGCTCTTTTCTAATGAAGTTGCCTTATTTATGTACTGTTCATAGTAATTATGTTTATTTTCTCTACTTTTAAATGTTTAAAAATGAGATCAGTATCTGTTTTTAAGGACTTGACACACTGTTAAAAGGTTTAATACAGAAAGATACATACTGTACATGGAAAGGACGTTCAAACCACTATGGAGATTGATACAAATACACTGATATTTATTATCATTATCCTTTTTATTTTTTTCTCCTCACCTGATGGTGATGGAGTATCTTCAGAATATGAATTTAATCAATTGGAAATGCTGAAACAACATATGCGAATGGAATTTGACTCTTTTAAAAACATGACTTACTCCCAAAACTTTAGAAATATAACAGGGTTTAAGTTAAGTTATCAAGACGAACTGACCAAACATGGGATTAATGCAACATACCCAATCGAGGGGAAAAATTACGATTCCTGGGAGGCTAGTCAGGAGTATTTACTCTTACCGGATGAAATATTGCATTCCTTAAAGACAGATGTGTGGAATATGAGTGCTAAAAGTAATATATATCCGTGGAATATATCCAGTACTTTAATTGGTAATATGGCTTTGAGTTCGAATAACGATTTTAGCAAGATTAAAATGCCTTTCCCCAGATTTTATGACCCACCTTATGATATGAATGATAATGTACCTAGGTCTGGGGATAACTATATTGAGGATTGGTCAAAAGCCAATGAGGTCCATAATGTTACATTTGATAATGGGGAGTTGAGTATTAAATTATCACATTTAGATGATGTTACTAATCAACTTGACTCCAGAAAACGTCATAGATTCAATTCTCAGGATGATAAATTTAAGATGCTGATATTACAAGTCAATTTCCATGATAAGTCTGAAAGTGAGAAACATTCAATAAATTCCTTGGCGATTTATGATATCGAAAGAGGTAGAATATTATCCTTTTCTGACAGCGCAAAGTTTCATTCTTTGTTTGCTTTCCCACATTATTTAACTTTAGCAAATAATGATGGTGACAATGAACAAACCAAAAGGATTTTTGATGAAAGTAAGCAATTGATCACTGAATATTGGAATCAATCGAACTACATTAATACCCTTACGATGGCAGATCTACACAATGCATATGATGATGCTAATAATAAGTGTGAATACGTCATGTTTTTACAATTGGAACCATGGAACCAATATTCTAGAGATGAAATGAAACTAATAGATAAAGAATTAAATTGGCCGTTAGGTAGACCTATCAACATTTCACATATCCCACCTGTTAAGATTAAATCCGGGTTGATGTATTCTCCTGATTGTGGTGTTACCTTAAAAGTTACCGGAACTAAAGGTATCCTTTATGAAATAAATATGAGAACCATGAGGATTCATATATTATGTGGGATTTTATTATTTATTGCCCAAATTTATTTACTTCTTCGTCAAATGCAACATACCAACACACCATCCAGTGTGAATAAGATTTCCTTTTATAGTTTCTCCATGATAAATTTGGTTGATGGCCTTCTTACATGTATTTATTTCATTTCCGCTACTGTAATACCTGAATTATACTTACCCTTAATTATGAGTGCGTTCGTATCTTTCATTTTAGCATCTATTTTTGAAACCAGATATTTAATTTCTGTCTATGCATCACAAGTTAATGAACAATCGGTGAGTATTAGAACTTTGTTAAGTGGTAACTTAGAAGATGAAGGGAGGGATGGGGCAAGACCAGTAATTATTCCCGATGAAGCATCCATCAGTAGTTCTCTATATGGGAGGGTCTTTTTCAGTCTATTTGTCTCTGCATTTATTGTCCTTTCATCCTTGTCGTGGCCACTTCGTTTTAGAAAGATTTTTGAATACACTTCATTATGCATATTGTATTCTTATTGGGTACCACAAATCTTTCGAAATGCCATAAAGGGCATCCAATCAAGAAGTGTTCGTATGAGAAATAATAATGTAGCTAATAGAAGACAAAATAAATTACCTTTACTATGGTCATTTGTTATTGGAACCTCAATCATTAGAATCCTCCCAATTATTTACATATTCACTTACTCATCTAATGTTTTCAGACACCATCGAGACGTCAAATTTGCAGTTCTACTTTTCCTTTGGTTGGTATTCCAAATTGCAGTATTATACTCTCAAGATATCTTAGGTGCTCGTTGGTTTTTACCTCAACATACAATCCCAGAAGGATATTCATACTTCAAACAAGTTACATTGGAATATTTATCGGAACATGGAGATTCTCATTCTACGGAATCTAATTCCGTTGATTGTGCTATTTGTATGTCTGAAGTTCTTTTGAACGTGAAAGACGTTCCACAAACACATAAAGTGGATGTATACAGCTACATGGTCACTCCATGTAACCATATCTTCCATACAGAATGTTTAGAAAATTGGATGAGCTACAAATTACAATGCCCTGTTTGTAGAGCCCCATTGCATCCAATTTGAAATAACTTTTTACGTGCATTTCGATGCATCATACAAAATAAGACAATTTTGCCAGTTTAGCGCTGATAATACCGATAAATCAGGGTTAACTGCCACATGTTCTATATCAATGTCACGTTAAAAGTCCTTCTTTCAGAGTCATCTGAAAAATTTTGAAAATCATGAAAATTTAAATCCCGAAAAGAAACTTACAAGGTGAAAAAACTTTTAAACATTATTGGGATTTATAAGAGAATTGTACTAAAGGACCCCAACGCAGGCTAGAAGAATATGACAGGACCAAAGCAAATTAAAGCATGTTTATTTGACATGGACGGTCTTTTATTAAACACCGAAGATATTTACACTATTACTTGTAATGAAATTTTGTCCAAATATAATAAAGGTAACTTAACATGGGATGTTAAACTTAAATTACAAGGGTTACCAGGTCCGGAAGCTGGTGCCAAATTAATTTCTCATTACAACTTACCTTTAACCTATGAAGAATATAATAATTTAAATGTTACGAGTCAAGAGACTAAATGGCCCAAATGTGCATTTTTACCTGGAGCTCAAAATTTGATTCATTACCTTCACGAACATAAAATACCTATTGCTTTGTGTACATCTTCTAATAAAGAGAAATTCCATGGCAAGACCAGCCATTTAGATGGGTTTGATCGTTTTGACGTTATTATTACTGGCGATGATCCAAGAATTCAAAAAGGTAGAGGTAAACCATGTCCTGATATTTATGCATTAGGTTTAAAAGAATTGAATGAAAAATATGGTACTGATATTAAACCTGTCGAATGTTTAGTCTTTGAAGATGGTATTCCAGGTGTTCAAGCTGGTAGAGCTTTAGGTGCTACTGTCATTTGGGTTCCACATCCTGATGCCGTGGAATTTCTTGGAGACACAGAAGCTCTTTTGGAAGGTAGTGGTGAAGTATTATCCTCATTAGAAGCGTTTGACAAGGCTAATTATGGGTTGTAAATGGATTGTACTTTTTTATTTAACAATTTTGTAATAATGTACAGAAGATCTTTTTAATATTTTAGATAGATATAGGTAATAAATACTTTTTTATATATGGTTATGCGTCGGTGTTGAACAAGATAGTAGGGAATGGGAAAGTTTTGTTCAACTATTATTTTATCATGGTATTTTATATTTTATGATATTGTTTATAAAGGAGAATGTTTAAACAGGAAGGAAATACTTTCACCGTTATGTAGACGTCTAATACTTTCAGAAAGAACACTACTGATGTCAATAACATCTAATTTTGGGCATTCTTTCATCTTTTCTTCGAATGGAACAGTATTTGTACAGACAACCTTATCTAATTTGGAATTATTAATATTTTTTATAGCATTACCAGAAAGAACACCATGAGTGACAATAGCAATGACAGATTTAGCACGATTTTCTAATAGGATTTCAGCAGCTTTAGCTAAAGTACCACAAGTATCAGCCATATCATCGACAATAATACAAATTTTGTCAGTAACGTCACCAACAAGGACCATACGTGAGACTTCATTAGCTCTAGCTCTTTCTTTGTGAATTAAAGCAAAATTTAAATCTAAACGATCAGCTAAACCAGCAGCACGTTTAGCACCACCTGCATCTGGAGAAATAATAATAGCTTCCTCAAAATTAACATTTTCTTTAATATATCTAACAACACTTGGTTCAGCATATAGATTATCCACTGGGACATCAAAGAAACCTTGAATTTGGGAAGCATGTAAATCCATAGTGATGACATGATCACAACCAGCGGTAGTTAACATATCAGCCATCAATTTGGCAGTGATTGGAGCGCGAGATTTATCCTTTCTATCTTGTCTAGCATATGGGAAGTTTGGAATGATAGCAGTGATTCTTCTTGCAGACGCCGTCTTTGAAGCATTAATCATAATTAAAAGTTCAAGAACACGGTCATTAACTACACCTGATCCAATTTGAGTGATGATGAAAATATCTTGATCTCTCACTGATTCACCAATGGAGAAAGAAACTTCACCAGTTGGGTCTCTTTGTAATTTACAATCAGTTAATGGAACACCTAACCTATTAGAAACCAATTCAGCTAAACCTCTGTGGACATCTGGAGCTAATAATTTGATAGAATTGTTGGCCATTTTATATCTCTGCTTTCTTTGCCTATACCTTGTATAAAAGTGTGTTGTTTACAGTTTTTTATATGAAAACTTGAAACGTAGTTTAACAGAGCTGTCAAGACTGGAGGGATAACCTACAGCATTTAAGAATTCAACTCCTATTTCTAGCATAGAAACACAGCTCTAATCATTGGAAGTTTCCAATAAAATTTCAATCTCATCGCTTTTTTTTCTTGCTTTAAAATTTTTCAGACCTTCCAAAAAAAGAAAAAACAAAAATTTTCGAGCTTTTTGCGGGTAACTTTTATAGCATATAGTGACACAAATTCCAATATAAAGGTTTAATATGGCATTAAGTAGTAGTTTTAAAAGTTATTAATGGTACTAAATAACAGTAATAAGATCATATATTCATAAAGTATTTTAATGTTACAAGTAAGCTTAAAAAAGTCATTTCTATATATATATTTACATCATTTACAAACACCATCTGGTGTTTGTCTATTCACTATTGCTTTCAACATCTGTCTGTAGTGCTTCTTCTTCATTGATTGTCGTATCTGAATGTATATTTGCTTCAGCTCTATAATTGTTAGTAACGTTTTCTTCCTGATTTAGTTTTGCTTGCTCTCTCTTTTGTTGTTCCATTAAATCCTCCCATTCTTTCAACTCTACTCTATAATCAGTCGTATATTTGGTCTTCTGTTCAGCATCTAGTTTTCTCCATCTTTCACCAATGAGTTTAGTGATCTCAATTAAATTTTTGTCTGGATTTTCCTCTACAAGTGTTTTTCTAACATCTTGTGTAAATTTAATGAATGGTCCAGCTGGTCTCTTTGGTGGTAACGTCTTTTCATACTGTTCTTTAGCAGATCTAAACTGCTTCCAACTTTCTTGAAACTGATCAGTGTAAGGTTTCCGTTCGTCATCTGACAAACCTCTCCATTTTATAGCTGCCAACTTGGCCAATTCTGGTACTTTTGCATCTGGATATTTTGCAGATAATATTGGTCTCACGGTGATAAAATATAAGAAATAAGCCGAAGATGGTCTTTTGGGACCCTTTTTCTTCAATTTCTTCCTCTTATCATGTTTATATTCATGTTCTTTACCAGATTTAGCAATCTTCGACTCCGTTTTATGAGTTTTCCCACCATGTTTATCATTATGTCGTCCTTTATTTTTAGATTTATGTATATCAGTATCAGAACCGGTTATATCTTCATTACTTCCTGGCAGGAAAACATATTCATATTTCGCCACATCACTTGATTTATGTTTCTCATCCCCCTTATGATTTCCCTTCCGTTTATAAGTTGTCTTCTTTGATTTCTGTTTCTTCTTTGATATTACAGAGGAAGATCTTGATGAAGGATCATTGGAAGGATTCCGTTCTCCTTTAGTTTCATTATCTAGGATAGGTTGTGTAGTATCAATATGTATCTGATCTAAAGGTTGTTGCATAGGAACCAATTGAGGACCATTTATTGAATCTAAAAAATTTGGATAATTGGTTACATTGTTAGATGCCACAGGTTGATTTGCTGATACACTATCATATTTAGCTACATTGGGTAATTGAGTCACAATTTGCATCGGTATATTCGATGTATTACTGGCACTATTATTATTATTACTAGTGGTAAACGTTGATGGGGGTGGAAACAAATTATTCTTATTGTACGTTTGATTCCCATATGGATTATACATTACATCAGGAATTTGATAATTGTATGCTAAAGAATTATTGTTGGTCATGTTTGGATTGTCCATGACAGGAGTTATAGAAGAATAATCTATTATAGGTTGTTGAGAGCCATATTGATTGAATTGACCGTTGTTGTTATAATTAACATTATTCATAGGAGTGACCATATTAACGACACTATTTCTATAGGTATTGGAACTAAACTGAGGGACATTTATGGCATTGTTAGTATTGTTGTTGGTGGTAGCATTAGGTTGTGAATAGTATGAATGTTGTTGATACAATTGTTGTAAAGATGTTTGAGATGGATATTGTGGAGTTTGATATGGAGCAAGTTGCTGTGATGTTGGGAATTGTTGTTGTGGTTGATATTTATCTGGATTAGTGTTAAAATTTATGTGTTGATATTGATCTATATTCCCATATAAATTTGAAATACTTCCATATTTATTGATATTATTGATATTGTCTGGGTCAGACATATCGATAATAATAATATTCTATGGGACAAAAGAAATAAAAACACGAAAAGGAGAAGATGACTTTGTCCTTCTGAAACTCTTTGACGTGGACCGGATAACTTTAACCAAATTGCAGGCAACGCTGAAACAAAACAAAAAAGGCCAAGCTTGAAGAGAAAGTGCCTAGAAAAGATAATACTTTTCGAAATTAAAAAAAAAATAAAATAAAACGAAGTGGTGCAGTAAGTTTCAATGGATTAACTAAAGGTTAGTAATATTGAACCTTGTGTAAATCATGAGATAATAGTTATCCAAGGAAAAATGAAAAATATTTACCTTAGAAACGACAGAGATAGAAAATAAAATAAAAAAGATTCGAGAGGCAACAGGGGCAAAATATTAAAGACATTTTCTGTTTTATTTTATTTTTATTTTTTTTTCGTTCCCACATAACATGCTGCTGAAATAATAGTGGGAAAAAATAACCTACAAATTGGATTGAACAATTGTGGAACACAGTTTGTATTTTTTATTTCCCTCTTATTTCGATTTGAAATTTCCAAAGAAAATCAAACAAACCGGTTTTTCAAAATCCTTCTTTCTTACGAAGAGATATTTATCCCAAAAGAGCAAAAAAGTGTTGTTATCTTTTGAGGAATTTCCAAAACTTATATTATTTTGTTTTGAGATCTCAATTCTCGAAAAAAACCTAAGATCAACTGCACAATGAGACTATTGTTCTAATTTATTGTTTATATGCAACAATTTTTGAAAATGTCGAAGTAAAAATGCGTCTTTGTAAATATTACAATAGGTGCCTGCATGGATACAATAGCTTTAAACAATAGTAGGCAACTTTGCTTAAATTCTCGAAGAATACAAAAATTCTAATAACATACAAAAACAAGTAAAGAAGAAATTCAGTAGAAGGTAAATTTAAGAGTTGAGTAAAATTGTTTTTATTAATTATTAATAAGACAAAAGGCCAAGAAGAATTGTTACCTCCATTTTATGCAACTACAACAACTAAATCTATTGTACTTTTCCACCATGTGACAAATTGTGGAAATATAATACTTTTTGCGCATCTATATTTGTAGAACATTGCCGTTTTAAAAGCCCACCCTTATTTTAAACAGAATTTCGTTATTTAATTAATTGAGTATTTTTTCTTAATTTATTTTTTTGGTTAATCCTGAATGACTCTCTCAATTCTTGCACTGATTACGGAACTTTCCGAATTCATCACGATAATCAACTTAAATAAATACATTATAACAAATATACTATAAATAAATAAATAAAAGACGTTATTATTGTTACATTTATAGGTTTTTATAAAAAAATTCCAGCTTGTTTGTTTGTTAATTATTGTTTTAGGGTAAAACGAGGGGAAGGGAGAAGACAGGGGTAACAACAAAAACCGATTGAAGTTGAAAACAACTTATTATGTGAAACATAGAGAATTATGATTCATTTTATCTTTTTATCCTTTTCTAATTGTTCTAACCTTTCACCTTCTTTAATAATTGATAAAATAACTTTTTTAATATCTTCTCTATGTAATTGACCACTTTTAATTAATTCGGCTAAATTTTTAGTCTCAAAATTTGCCAATGGATAAAAATTTTGAATTGCAATCATTAAATTATCCATGTGCTTAATCTTAATATGTTTAAATAAATTATCTCTTCTCTTATGTCTACTTTGACACCAAAGACATTGATATTGTCTATAACTTGTATGTGTTAGCACATGTCTTCTTAACCAAGCAGCACGTAAAAATGATTTATTACAGGTTTTACATTTATAAAGTTTTGGTTCTTGTTTGATTGTTGTGTCAGTCTTTTTATTATTATTATTTACATCAACATCAGCATCATTAATTAATAGGGATGCAATTGTAGGGGTATTATTGGATGAAGTGATGGTTTCCGATTGTGGTGATTTTCTATCTTTTAATGGAGGGATTGTAGGAGTTGAATTTTCTTCTTTAATAGATTCAAGATTGTTATTGCTATTGCTATTATTATTTTGAGTTAAACTTTCTGTGCTTGAAGATATACTAAATCTTGTATTATAATTATAAGTAATAGTGGGTTGAGAATGACTTCTAGTGTACAAGTTCAGATTATTAATATTATTATTATTAATTGGATCCATTAAATTATAATCAGGTAAATTGAAAGTGATATTATTTGGTTGTTGTACAATACTTGAATTTCTTGAAACATAATTACCATTTATTGTAGTGTTAACATTTGGATCAATATTTGAGGTAGATATAAATGTATAATTAAAGGGGATATTTGTAGCGGTAGTGGGTATGCCAATACTATTATTACTGATATTACCATTCTTAGGACTTGCATTGAAAATTAAGGGTCTAATATTATTAGTATTAGTATTATTATTATTAGGTGTGGGAGTGGTGGTATTATCAAGACTGAATAAAGCACCTGGAGCAATTGGGGTAGTCGTAGAAGTATTCGCTTGTATGGGGGGATATGATATAGGGTAGGAAAAATCTTGACTCATATTGTAATTATTTGTGTATACAGAATGTTGTAATGGTAATGATTGAAATGGCATTGAATATATTGATGGTTGTGGAATATATTGATTTTGAATGAGTGGAACATTCGGTACGAAACCAGTAGAGTTTCTATTATTATTGTTTACCACAGGTGGTGGTGGTGTGGCCGTTATAGTAGGGGCAGTTGTATTATTATTATTGGGGATATTATTTCTTGGATTAAAATAATCTTCTAAAGGTTTCATTAAATGGGAATGTTTATTTTGTGATGCCTGCATGCTTAACATTTGAATATATTATAAAATGTTTTAGTGAAAGAACAAATGAAAAAAAGAAAAGAAGGAGAAAGAAGGAAAGGAATATAAATATATGTCTATGTGTATGGTGAATTTGTTGTTAGATAGTTGGTGTATGGGTTGGAGAAGGAGAGTGAAATATCAGTATGAATTAAAAGAAGAAACTTCAGAAAAAATTTTATTTGGTAGGATATTTATTCTGTATGTATTTATAATAATCTACCATCTGCAAAGCAGTAGATTAAATAAGAAGGCAACTGTTAAAAAGGAAAAAAAGCAGAAGGCAATAAAGGAGAGAATTAAAGGGGAAATCAAAGAATGAAAAGTACTAAATTTATATTTCTTTGCTTAAAATAAATGTAATCAAGACACATATTTATATAAGTGTATATGTGTGTGAAATGTTACATATTAGTGTTATAAGCAGTAGTAATAAATGTGGTGGAGGTGCCTTCTATTCATTCAAGATTCTTATTTAATTTTTGCGGTATTGTATCATTGAATAAAAATTAGATTGATTTTTGTAAAAGACAATTATATTCGAGAAAGTGAGTAAACTGATTTCATCATTCTTTGCATTAATAGAAAATCTACGGAAAGGATTACGGAATCTGGGTTCGACATTTTGGCTTGTATTTTTGGTAAATTTCCCAGTGACAGAAGTAAAAAATGTATGACCAAATGAAGAGAGAGAAAGAGAAAAAGGCAAACTGGAAGAAAAGGGGCGGGGGATATGATACGTATGTGCAGTCAGAAAAGAAAAACAAAACCAAGACAAGACAGGACAAATATGCAGAAGTTAAAAAGATTAGCCAATCATTTTTGGTCAACAAAATGAATATGTAGCAAGAAAACTAATTTGGGAAGTTGCATATTGCTAAGAATTAATTAAAGTTACTATGGCAATCGTTTTATGAACATCATAAAGAGCTCAAAAATTTAAGAATTTATTCAGTTCCACCGGGTATTATCAAATATTTTACCTTGTTGAAATTTCAAAAGACTCTCTTAATAAGAAGAATTAATAAAGTATGGTCACTATTGTCGGATCTGTTTGTTAAAAAGCTTATTGGGATATAAAACAATTAAGATAATAGAAGGAAAGTGGGAACAAACAATATTACTATTGTTGGTGCTCCCTGTTTTCTTTGTAAATACCAGATCGGAATTTAAATTTTTTTTTCATTCGGACATTGTTTTTTGGGCATGCATTGCAGGAAATGATAATAGACGTCAAAAATATACAGAAATTTTAATTCTTCCTTTGTAGCATTTTACATGCGAGTTTTGATTTCAAATTTCTGATCCTGGTGACTTCACGAAATATATAGTAAGTTTTACTAATAATATTGCCTTTTTTTGACTAACAGTCTTCCACCCCTCCTCCACACTACATATATTTAATTCTTCTTTTTACTATAAACAAGAAAATCCTTGATAATGATGAGGTAGTTCTTACGAGATTTGTCGAAATATTTTGTGGTTTCTTTTTACCCCTATTTTTTGCATGTCGATGTAGCTGATTCTTATCAAATTAACTAATATTCCACCGCATGTATTCCTTCTTTCACCTTTTACAACTCAAACATAGATTTGCTTATAATATTTTTATACGGCATTTTGTGCTTCCAGAAAAAGTTGTTTATCTCGGCTATTGTTCTTTCTGACAATGAAAGGCACCTATTGTCGTACAGTCGTATATTTATAATATCCTATTTAGGAGAAATTCGGGAATGGCCAAGTATTGTTTCACCCCCGTTTTTTCAAAATTACGTATGCAATTACCAAATGCAGTATATTTTGCCTTGCGTTTCTATTTTCTTTGTTTACAAATATTGTTTTCGGATTTTCCTACGGCTTGGAATTTCACGTGCTCGAAACGGTTTAACAAACAAAGCTTAGGCATGTGATCCTTTCCGTAATTAAAACTCATTCATCTTTTTCTTTAACCAAGAATTAGAAATAAAAACAAATAATTACAATATAATTTACATTCTGAAACGCGTAACATAAAGGAGACACTAAAAACTCATTTTCTAAAAGTAGATAATTTTTTTAAAATACATTCTTTTTGACATTCAAACACATCTAAAAGGACCCTTATTTGTTCTACCCCTGCTGATCCTTTACAATAAAAATGTTTTCTTAACATTATTTGATTCCATAATTTTCAATAAAATAAGTATACGGTTTCTATTTTCTTCTTCTGTTTGTTTAAATTCTGACCCCTGGTCAAATTTATTCTTAAAATATAATGACTAAAGTAAAAATTCTTGACTAAAAAACAATAATGTATATTAATTTATTATTCTAATTGGTAAATCTTTAATTACGTGTGTGTTTTTAAAAAGTTATACATTATTTATTTATTAATTTTTTTTATCTATCGTCACAATGTTCAAAATTGCGTATTTACTTATACATAATATTCATTTCAATTCTATAATGATGGAGGAGGGGGAAGAGAAGGAAAAAAAAAGGTAAAGAGCAGATTAAATTTGGTTAGTGTGAACTTCTGGATCATATTTAACCTTAATTAATGGTCTATAAATTGGATCCCACATTTGATTCTTAACCCATTCAACACATTCGTCGAAATCACGTGGAACTTTAATGGTTTGACCTGGATTATTTGGATCCAATTCAGATTCAATTCTAGCAACACCTTCACTTATAGCTTCTAAGATAACTGCAGCAGCAATTCTTGATGAAGTATGATTAATAACTTCAAGACCTGGTAATAAACCTGGTTTAGAATCACCTTCTTTCAAATTTGATAATGATGCTAACTCATCAACAGCAGCAGAAATCATTCTATCACTAATACAGGAAGCACGAGCTAACAATGCACCAAGGCCAATACCTGGGAATGAATAACAGTTATTGTTTTGAGAAATACGGTAACCATTGACTGGTTCAAATGGAGAACCAGTGGCCACTAAAGCATTATTGTTAGTCCATTTCATTAAATCTTCTGGAACAGCTTCATGTAATCTTGTTGGATTGGATAATGGGAAAACAATAGGTCTTGGGTTATGTTTATACATTTCTTGAATAATTTCCTTTGTGAAAGCACCAGCTTGAGTGGAACAACCAACTAAACAAGTTGGTTTCACTTGAGAGACAATATTAAACAAAGATTTAGTGTTGACCCCAGACCAATCTTCATCTGGTTTAGCGTAAACATGTTGTTGTGCGGTGGAACCAGCTTCATAAGATTGTAAGATTAGCCCACGTCTATCCATTAAATAAATCTTAGAACGGGCTTCTTCAATTGGGACACCATGAGTAACCATATGAGAAACAACTTGATCAGCAATACCTAACCCAGCAGACCCAGCACCATAAATAAGAACTTTAGTATCTTTTAATTCTCTATGAGTATGTTTTAAAGCAGCAATTAATGAAGCCATGACAACGGCACCAGTACCTTGAATATCATCATTAAAACATGGAACTTCATAACGGTATTTTTCAAGAATTCTTCTTGCATTCTTAACACCAAAATCTTCAAAATGTAAAATGGCATTTGGATATAATTTCTTGACAGCTTTAATAAATTTAGCTACAAATTCATCGTATTGTGGCCCACGAACTCTGGCAAATCTGTTACCTAGATATAATTCATCTCTAGCTAATTTTTTATTGTTGGTACCAACATCTAGACAGACTGGTAAGACACGACCTGGATGAATACCACCACAAAGGGTCATTAGAGCCATCTTAGAGATAGAGATACGAACACCACCAACACCTTGATCACCAATACCTAAAATACCTTCAGAATCGGAAACAACAATGTAATCAACATCTTTAGCCTTACCACCATAAGCAGCCAATCTTTCTTCAATGGTATCAGGTTCAGTGATATCTAAGAATACACCTTCAGTTTTCTTAAATCTGTCAGAATACGTAGCAATGGCATCACCTTCAGTTGGAGTATAAATAATTGGTACTAATTCCATAATATGTTTTTTCACCAAAGCGAAATAAAGGGTCTTATTAGTGACTCTTAAATTTGTCATATAATCATTCTTAGCGATGGAAGTCTTTAACATACATAATTGTTTATAAGCTCTTTCCAATTGTTCATCTAAAGTGTTAATTTGTGGTGGTAATAACCCATTCAATTTAAATTCGGCTCTTTCCTTTTCAGTGAAAGCAGAACCTTTATTAAATAGAGGAGAGTTCAATAATTGGGAACCAGATAATGGACATTCAATGTCACCATTGACAGATAATTTATTCTTTTGAGATTTTACACCTTGAAATAAATAAGATGAGGTGTTATTGCTGGTAGATTTATAAGAACCATTGAACCCGGTCTTTTGCAAATTTGAGGCAAAAGTGTTATCTCTTGCAGTAGTAGCATGGTTTGGTCTAGTCTTTGAAGAATATAGACGCCATTGTACGATCTTAGAGAATTGGTTAGCGGAAGCTCTGGAGGCCAAAATACTACTTCTAGCACTGATCATCTTGTATGTGAGTTGGTCAGTCTTTCCTTAAATAAGGATAAAAATAAAGACAAGACTAAACATATGAAGAAAATGACTACGCCTAACAGTCACGTCAAGCCCACATTGATCCAAGATGCCTTATATATGATTTCAAATTAAACATCATCGCATTAATCATTTGAGTGAAATATAAATTGTGAAAAATTTTTTCTTTGTTTTTTACAAAAAAAAAGAGTCATCGGAGCCTTGAAATGCCGAAACAGGACTTGTGGTGACATTTTATTGCTTCAATTTCAATATATGGTTGTTTGTGTTTATTATGGGGTAATTCGTTTATTACAGGGTTTGTTTGGTGGTGGTTTGGTGGTTTTGCTGCTTTGAGTGTGCGGTTTTCTGTGTGGGATGACTTTGAGTATGAGTTTAGGGTTCCGATATGCTCCGATGGATTTTGTTAGGGTGCTGTGTGGGTGTGTTGCAGGGTTTGTTGGTGAAATTTCCATTTGCTTTAGGGTTAGAGTATTTTGCAACTTTCCGAAAAATTTATATCTGACCAGTGATATAAACTTTTCATATGAATTAGTGGTAATGATCCACAACCTTCCCTGGGATAAATATACACACAAATACACACCAAGTTCCCAAAATATACCAGAAAATGGACAGGCCTATTGATGAAATTGTTAGAAACCTTTTGAAATTCGTTGTTAGAGGGTTTTATGGTGGTTCTTACGTCTTGGTATTGGATGCAATCATGTTTCATTCAGTCCTAGCTGAAGAAGATTTGAAACAACTATTATCCATTAATAAGACTGAACTGGGTCCGCTTATTGCTAGACTGAGGGGTGATAGATTATTGACTACACATAAACAGAGAGAATACCCACCAAATTCGAAATCTATTGAAAGAATTTATTATTATATTAAATATCCACAAGCCATCGACGGGATAAAATGGAAAGTACATCAAGTCGTGCAACGTCTTAAAGATGATTTGGATAAGAATTCTGCACCAAATGGGTATATGTGCCCCATATGTGAAACTAAATATACACAATTAGAAGCTGTACAATTATTAAATTATGATAGAACTGAATTCTTATGTTCACTTTGTGATGAACCATTAGTTGAGGATGATTCAGGTAAGAAAAATAAAGAAAAACAAGATAAATTGAATCGTCTTATGGATCAAATCCAACCTGTTATTGATTATTTAAAAAAAATTGATGATTCACGTATTGAAGAAAATTCATTTGAATTTGCATTAGCTAGATTAATTCCACCACAAAATCAATCTCATGCCGCATATACATTTAATCCAAAGAAAGGCTCTACAATGTTTAGACCAGGTGAAAATAATGCTTCATTGGGTAATGATAATTCTAAACGTGCAGGAATTAATTCTCAAGCTACCTTACATGTTAATATTACCACTGCAAGTGATGAAATGGCACAAAGACAATTACAAGAAAGACAAGCTGAAGAGAAGAGGAAACAAAATGCTGTTCCTGAATGGCACAAACAAAGTACTATTGGTAAATCTGCATTGGGTAGATTAGATGAAGATGAAGAGTTTAATCCTGAGACAACACAGCAAGCTGCTATGTCTATGGATCAATCTTCTTCCTCATATAACAATAATACTGGTTACAATAACAATAACGGTTACTATGGTGGGAATAAATATTATAACGGTCACAAATTAACAGAATCTGAGTTAGAAGAAAGAGAAAATGAAAGAACTTTAGCAGATTATTATGCTAAATTAGCCAAACAACAAGCAGACAAGAAGAAGAATAAAAATGGTTCAGATGGTTCGAATGAGGTGGAAGAAGATGAAGAATTAGAATTATTGGATGAAAATGAACTTGAAGCTGAACAAGAAGATAAACAACTACAAGGTAAGACGACGGAGGCTACAAGTCAACATAATGTGGTGGAAGAAATAGATGAAGATGAGTTTGAAGATCAATTTGATGATGAATTTGAAGATGTAAATCATATTGAAGATCAAGACAATGTTGACGAGAAGAATTCATCAAAGCAAGAAAATGCCCAAGATAAACACACAGGAACCAACAAAGAAGAGAAACCACATTCAGAAGATGAAGAAGACGACATGGATATTGAATTTGAAGACGTATAGATCTATCTACTTCATATTATCTATATACAAATAATAAATAGCATTTATTGTAGCGTTTAGCAATGCGATGACTTTGTCTAAAGTGAAAAATTCAATCTTTAATATGAAAAAAAAATTTTTTTTTACAGTTCCAATGAGTATCCATCACCAAGATCACATAAACAAGACTTCTAAACGTCGTTGGTCTAGTAGGATTTAATAAATATGCCAGGTAAAGATACGTGGAAAGTTATTGCTACTACAGCGTTATTATCTGCTGCTGCCACAAAATGTATTGAGATCGCATGGAACAATTATAAACAACAACAATCTTTAACAACTAAATCAAACAACGAAAGAGTGGAAACTGTTGAAAGGGAATACGATGACAACTTATTTAGAGAACAATTAGCACGTAATTATGCCTTTCTTGGTGAAGAAGGAATGGAAAAGTTAAAAAAACAATACATTATTGTTGTTGGTGCTGGTGGTGTTGGTTCTTGGGTTGTGACTATGTTAGTTCGTTCTGGATGTACAAAGATTAGAGTCATTGATTTTGATCAAGTATCTTTAAGTTCTCTAAATAGACACAGTTGTGCTACTTTGAAAGATGTGGGGACTTCAAAAGTTGAATGTTTAAAGAGACATATGAAAACTATTGCTCCATGGTGTAAAGTGGAAGCTATTAATCAATTATGGAACAAGGATAATGGTGAAAAGTTGTTACTTGATGATGGGAAACCAGATATTGTCGTGGATTGTATTGATAATTTGGACACTAAGATTGATCTTTTAGAATTTGTTTATAAGAATAAGATAGATGTCATCTCTTCCATGGGTGCTTCTACAAAGAGTGATCCAACACGTATAAATGTGGGTGATATCACCACCACTGAAGAAGATCCAATGGCTCGTTCAGTAAGAAGAAGATTAAAACAGAGAGGCATTGTTAAGGGGATTCCAGTAGTGTTCAGTGCAGAAAAACCGGATCCACGTAAGGCTAAGTTATTACCATTACCAGATGAAGAATTTAATAAAGGTAAAGTGGGTGAATTAAGTGCTTTGAAAGATTTCCGTGTTAGAATTTTACCTGTTTTAGGGACCATGCCTGGTATCTTTGGTTTAACCATCGCCACATGGATAATAACAAAGGTTTCTGGTTACCCAATGAACCCAATAGAGGGTAAGAACAGAATAAAGATCTACGATGGTATTTTCCAATCCTTAGCAGGCCAAATGTCTCGTATTGGTATGCCAGATCAACGTATCCCTGTAGCAGTCGGTGATGTTGGTTACTTGTTAGAAGAAGTGTTTAGAGGTAAATCTCCATTAAGTGGGTACTCTACCAGATTGACTTTATCCAAATGGGATCCAAAGAAGCCAGTCAGTTTACAAAATGTGGTTATTATGACTAAAGAGGAACAAAAGACCCACGAAGAACGTATTTTAAACGGTACCGACTCCTTTGAAGATGTCTACACCAAAGAACAACTGGATATGGTTAACAAGAGATTAGATGAAGAGAAATATTACTCTCAATTTAGATAGATCATGCATGAGCATAAATGTATATAATTGTGTTAATATAAAATAGAAATCATTTTTTTACTATTAAAAAGAAGCAGCCAGATAGATATAGATAAACAGAGATAGTATCGAACGGATATGAGACTATTAACAGCTTTTGCGATGTTCTATAACCCTTGTGTCTGTCCCTATTTCTCGTAGCTCTTAAAATCACGTGATCTGACACTTTTTGGAAATTCCTCGAGATTTTTCCACTTTTTTTTTGCATTGTGAAAAATCTGAAAAATTCCGCAGGAAAATACACGAAAACAGCTTATAATAAAGTAGTTACTCATCGCTCAAGCAAAGGTAAATATTCCAAGAAACACCAGGTTTTATATAAGTTGGTAATGTTTTTCTGTCAAGAAGTTAGATCCTGAAATAAGGAATTGTTATCACATATTTTCTCTTGTATCTTTCTCTTTTGTGTTAGATAGATATACAAAATAAAAAGATAGAATTCAATACTTGAGTCATTAAACAAAATAATGTCTACCAAAGTTCAAAAGAAGGACATCGATCCAAGAAAATCTTTCATTGCTGGTGCTTTAGCAGGTGCTATTGAAGCATCTATCACTTATCCATTCGAATTCGCCAAAACAAGATTACAATTGATCGATAAGACTTCTAAAGCATCAAGAAATCCATTGGTTCTTATTTATAACACTGCCAGAAATCAAGGTGTCGGGTCTATCTATGTCGGCTGTCCAGCTTTTATTGTGGGGAACACTGCTAAAGCTGGTATTAGATTCTTAGGTTTTGACGCAATTAAGAATTTATTAAGAGATAAAGAAACTGGTGAATTAAGTGGTACTCGTGGTGTTATTGCTGGGTTAGGTGCTGGTTTATTAGAAGCTGTTGTTGCAGTTACACCATTCGAAGCTATTAAGACCGCTTTAATTGATGATAAACAATCAGTGACACCGAAATATCAAAATAATGGTCGTTCAGTACTACGAAACTATGGTAATTTATTAAGAGATGAAGGTATTAAAGGGTTATATAGAGGTGTTTTACCAGTGGCTATGAGACAAGCTGCAAACCAAGCTGTGAGACTTGGTTGTTATAATAAGATTAAAACTACAATTCAAGATTACACAAATTCTCCGAAGGATCAACCATTATCTTCAGGGTTAACTTTCCTTGTAGGTGCCTTTAGTGGTATTGTCACTGTGTACACTACAATGCCAATCGATACAGTCAAGACTAGAATGCAAAGTTTGGATGCTTCCAAATATTCCTCCACTGTGAATTGTTTCTCCACTATTTTTAAAGAAGAAGGTTTAAGAACATTTTGGAAAGGGGCCACCCCAAGATTAGGTAGATTAATCTTAAGTGGTGGGATTGTTTTCACGATTTATGAAAAGACTCTAGTGCTTTTAGGTTGATGTCATGTACCGATAGATATAAAATTATGTATTAATGTAAGCTATTGAATCTTATAAATTTATTCATATGATCTTTTTGTGCTTTATTATTCATTTATATGAGATATATTATATAGCTTTATCTATGAGTTGGGTATAAAATGTGTGTTATGTAGGGATATGTATATGTGTATGTTATGTGGGCAGATACTCTCTATCTTGTATCTTTAAAGGGATTTATGCATTTAGAGAAGAGAATAAAATTAAGCTAAACTAGCTTCATTTTGGGCCAAATATCTTCGTTCTCTTCTCTTAATACTAATAAAATCAATAATACTTTTCAATGATATGAATAGTCCCAATAAACCGATTGCTACAGCTAAAAATGGTACACTTTGTTTCTCTTCTTCGACACCATGACTTAATTGAGATTCAAATTCATCCTGGGGTGATTGTTTTGCATTGATATGTAGATCGTCATAATTATTTGGGTCGTCAGGTTCAATTCTATTTAAGACTTTATGTTTCCCCACTTTTGAAACAACATTATTTGGTATCATAGAATAACCATAGCTCAAGAATGTTAACCCTAACCCAAATCTAGAACCTTGTTTAGCAGCATGTGATGTATGTAACATATAAGTGATTAAGAATCCAATAAATTGAAAACTTGTACTCACAATAATGTTCCATATTAAATTTGCCATATTCCCAACGGGAAGACCCTCTATACATAATTCATCATACATTTCAGAATTAGCTAAATCAAGACCATAATATGAAGGAACCAAATCGGCAGCAGCTTCATCATAAGTCGGAGGTCTATCATTTTGTGTCTCGTCACCTTGGTTGTTATTATTATTATCGGGTTTAGCAGTTAAATTACTGAAAACACCATCTAGTATTGTTCCAGTACCAATGGTACCATTACTAGATCCAGTCTCGTTATTTACTCTAAACACTCTGTCTAGAATATTGAAGCGCCTACCAATATTATCCATTTGTCTACTAGCAATATTTCTAAATTGTTCAGGCAGTAGACGGTCTGCCAAAGTACTATTATTGTTATCATCCTCTGCACTGTCAGTTGCACTTGCGTCTATAGTGTTTTGTGTATCCTCGTTTACAACCACCTCTTCATTGGACGCACTATTCCCTGTCCTTGCCGTAGAAATATCCGTATGTTCACGGTTCAAATCAATATCATGCAATTCCACATCATCTCCAGTGGCTACGTTGTTATGACTAGAATTATTCTCCATTCTTCGTGGCCTATATGTGTATATTTATCAAATTAAGGCTTAGTAAACAAAAGGAAGGGCTTATATTTTATCTTCCGCTTCAAAAAAAAAAAAGTGCTGCTTCTTATTAAAACTAGCTATCAATATGCACTCTACCAAACAGCTCTCTTCACTAAACGTTATGTGGCCTTTTATAGTGAAGCTTTATTCCTGGATCTCTTTTTAAATTACACTTGTAATTCATCGAGAACTTCTTTTTGAAGGCCATTTTTTTCGCAATTTTGACATTTCACGTCATAGAGGAAAAGGTCGTTGCGCACGGCATAATAAACTATCTATTTACAATATTATATTACATAGATTAAATAATATTAAATATTGTATTTCTAAGATATTAATACAACTTGCTACAAACTGTAGAATCAATCGTAATGTTGAGGTTCAGAAGGCAAAGTTTTACCTGCTTCAGAAGGTGGTCTTTGGAAAGTTGGGGTCGGTAATGAAGTTTCTTGTTTCACCACGTTTACTTGCGGCGATGGTTCCATCTTTAAGTTGTTTACTGGGTTAGATGGTTCCCGTTTCAATCTCTTGTGTAAATTGATGGACACCAGTAATGACTGGCCTGGAATGTGGTCTATAATGTAACAAGGTGGTGTTTCAGCTTTGGGTTTTGGTGGTCTAGCTTTATATTCTGTCACGGTCTTTAATGTATACGAATGTACAGAGGGACCTAAATCAATCCCACCAGGCAAAATTGTACTTGGAATTGGAGTTCTAAAAGTTCTTGGAATATCTGCGACATCGGGTAAATAATTATCACCCATGATGGCATTCCCACCTATTGGACTACTGTTACCTCCCGCAATGGTATTTAATGCGATATTACTTGTCACATTACCACGTCTATTCAAACGACCTTGTCTTCTTTTACGTCTGGTGTCTCTATCTTTATCCTTATCTAACCTTTCTAATTCAGCCACAGATATTTGAATCAAATTTGGCGTAAAATTCTTCGTATCAGATGGTGCTCTAAATGTATCATCTAATGTAATTACAGGTAATAATCTACTTCTAATATCATCATCTTCCACTGGAGATCCATCAAATTTATATCCTAATAACGCCAGAGATTTATGATACATGTGGACCTGTTCTCTAATGGAATGAGCAATCGCTGTAGTAAATTCTCCAGGTAATTGTAACTCTTGGCACATTCCCTCGGCAAATTCCTCAGCACAATTATCCGGGTTTGAAATATCCCATTCAAATTGATCAATTAATTGATTTTGTCCGACTACAATGTCTAATTTAATTCTAATTCTTAAATCATCGCCACCTAGTCTTTTCCTCTTTAATTTATTATATGGGTTCAATTGGAACTCATGAATTTGTTCACGCATGGTTTGTGTAATCATATCAGCTAATTGTGGTTGATATGATTTATTAAATCTATAATCTTTAACCATTTCATGCACAAAATTTTCAATAGGTACCACATTATCATTTCTATTCCATAAAAATGTATCTCTTAAGAAAAACTTGTCCCTCTCTTGATCAAATTCTAATCGTATTGGAACCAATTCCTCACATGTTTCATTCATGGCTTGTTTATGCAAAGCAAGTTCATCAATTTGGGTTTCATCTTTATAACCAGCAACAATTTTTGTAGTTGTGTTACTAATACCATTACCGTATCCACTATAACCAGGACCCCATATGCTTGCTGAAGGTATATTCTTAGCAGTACTAGTAATTGATTCCATTCTTGTATTTTTCAATTCTTGATAATATTTCAATGTGTGGAACAATTTAGCCATATATTCTCTATTACTAAAGCCATAAATACTAAACGGTTCATAACCTCTCTTTTCCTTCTCTTTACCTTCCATATTCCGCTTATCTCGTTGTATAAATTGTTCATATAGTAACGAATCTGTGGTGTTGGAACCATTCTCGGACCAATATTCTGGGTACGGTAATTTTGATTCAGGTAGATCAAATTTAATAGTTCTAAATTCTGGTAATTCTAATCTTGGCATTGACAAAGGCGCCACATTAGTGGGGATTTGTAATCCAGTGGCAAGAGGTAATGGTGGTGGTTGTGTCGTGCTTGGTAAAGAACTTGATGGTTTTCTTGAAGTTTTGGGAACAACAGATTTTTTACTTGTAGGTTTGTTTAACGGTGCAGGTTCCATGGTGGGAGTCTTCTTAGTTTTAGATTTAGCACGACTCTTTTGTTGTACTGATGCAGTAATGGCAGAGAGTTGATCTTGAATAACTGTGTTTTGCGGTGGCATATTTTGTGGAGGAATACCTTGTTGGGGTGATGACATTGGAAGTTGTTGCTGTGGTGGTTGTGGTATACGTGGCTGTTGTTGTTGTTGTTGTTGTTGTTGTTGTTGTTGTTGAGGACCTCTCATATTATTCATTGGACTGGACATTTGAGAAGGAGATATGGTCATGAATCGAGATGAACCACCTGGGGCGATAATATTACCATTAGTATTATTATTTTGCATATTGGGGACTAAATTAGCATTTACATTATTCATTGGAGGTGGCGATTGTTGTCCTTGTAATTGTTGTTGTTGGATTTGTCTTTGTAATTTTTCTTGAACTTGTTGTTGTGCAATCATAATTGCTGATACGATAGCTGGATTACCTTTACTTATGGCTTGTTCTTTTAATGAATTTAATACTTGTAATTGTTGTGGTAATGGTAAAGTAGCAATTTGTGGAGGCAAATTAATGGCTGGTGATCCATTTCCAGTTCTAGAAAGTGGTCTTTGTTGTTGTTGTGGCATAGGTTGTTGTTGTTGTTGTTGTTGTTGTTGTTGTTGTGATAGCGATCTCTGGTCATATTGTGGCATCGGCCTTGGTTGCTGCTGTTGCTGTTGTTGTTGTTGCTGAAGTGCTTGGGTTGTAGCTTGTTTAGTTTGTTCTGACATTTGTGCCAATCGTTGTTGTACATTCATTTGTTGCATTATGGCAGCAGGACTTTGTTGATTACTTCCCACACTTCCTGTTCTTTGTAATTGAGCAGCTTGCATTTGTGAAGGTTGCATTGGCATCTGTTCATTATTAGTATGTTGCTGCTGCTGTTGTTGTTGTTGTTGTTGTTGTTGTTGTTGTTGTTGCTGTTGCTGCTGCTGTTGTTGTATACGACTAGCCAGAATTTGTTGATGTCTTTGTTGGATAGTATTTAATTGTACTGGAGTTAACGATTGTAAAATACCGGGCGGTATCTGACTGATACTAAAACTTGGTGTTCCAATATTACTCAAAAAGTTTCTTGGATCCATTGGATTGTTATTTGGTACGGACTTTCCTGTATTATTATTATTATTCATCACTTTCAATATTTTCACGCTTTGATAGAGGGTTTTAACACTTCCTGAGCTCGAAATGGAGAGGAAGAAACGTGTAATTCAATAAAATAAATAATTTTAACCTCTTTATAAAGCCCTGATGCGTTATTACGGTCCGTTTGCTGTGTCTTTATGGGTGGGAAATGTCAATATTTGTTAATGTAAATAGTGACTTTTTGCAATAAACAAAAAATTAACGAAAAAAAAAAAAAGATTGAAAAATTAAAGTGTATTTTGAAGCAAGAAACACCTATATTAAAGGTGGTTTAAGCACATCTTTAGAGTGATAGGACGAGATTTGAATCAATTGGGAAGAACAGGAGAGAACAAATGTTTATTTCATTCTATATTACTGACTCACGAAATGGATTGGTGTTCCAGTATCTACCTAGTAATGATTCACCATCTTTTAAGAATCTTTGGACAAGAATCCAATCTACATGTCCTCAATTGACTCATTCATCATTGGATAATAATGGGGGAGAGGATTCTACACATGGATTGGTTGGTAAAGATTTAGAAGTATTTAAATATTATTCGCATGTGAATAATATATATTATTGGTGTCTTGTATCACAGGATTCTACAAATGCATCCCCCACACGTATGTTGGATCCACATGTGTTGTTAGGACAAATTGATAGAATGTTATTAGATTATTTTGATAAAGATAAGTTAACAGTGAAGAAAATAATGAATAATTATGATCAAATCACATTAATTTTTAATTGTTGTGTCGATGGTGGTGAACCAATGAGTGCTGGAATGTATATGAATCGAGTGAAAGGGATAATCCCCATGAAAACAGATTTCTCCAAAGTGATTAATTCCACTGCACATACTATTCAAAATGCCGTGACAAGACATCAATATCCAACATCAAATATGTCAAGTAATGGTAATAGATTCTTAACTAATAGCGATGATATTGTAGTTCCTTGGAGAAATAATAAAGTATTAGATGACAGAAATGAATTTTATTTGGATATGAAAGAGACAATGAGTTTAGTAATGACACGACAAAAGAATTCCAATGGATTTAAATTGGTTAATGGTAAAATATCTGGTATAATGGATTGTAGAAGTTATTTATCTGGTGTTCCCATGGTATCAGTAAATTTAAATACTAATGGATATGATTTAGGTGTCCCTGCATTACATGATTGTGTAGAAATTGATGAATTTGATGGATCTTTAATCAAATTTATTCCTCCAAATGGTAAATTTAGACTAATGGAATATAATTTAATGTTACAGGGTAATAATGGTCCCAGGGGTATAATTAGTGTAGATTATATGAATGGATTGGGATTAAAAGAGGATGAATTTGAAATTACTGTTAATATTGCGACATCAAGAAAAGTGAAACAAATATATGATCTTGATATAGAATTACAATTTAAAAACGATGGAGATGTCTCTGGTAATAAGATTAGAATATTACGTAGTACCCATGGACGGTTTAATCCTAGAAGTATAGATGAGGATCAACAGTATGGTCCTGGAGGACATTGGGTATTTGATAATGAAATGAGTACAGGCACTACGGCAATCCTAAGAGGTTGTTGTGTTAATGAAGAAGTACAGGATGATGCTAAAGTGAAAAAAGATGTGTTAAATTGTGTTATAATTAGATATAGACATGAGGGAGAGACATTAAGTGGGATGAATATTAATTCAATCAAATTGGATAGTGAAGAGGGATCTCTAAGGAATGGGAATACCAATAGTAATGGTATGGGTATAAAGAGTGCATTTAAAGGTGTTAAATATGTGTCCCATATGCAAGCCGCAGAGATGAGAACGTGGTGATATGATGATGGTGTAGTTCATTTATATCACTTGTATATATTGCATAACAAGATACATGAACATTTGTCATACACACACAATCAGTCTATCAAGCCTTATAGTAACCTACGATACTTGGCACTATATACTATACCACTATTTCTATTATATACAAGTTATACAGTAAAAAACATGCAATCCACTATATCTCCCGCACACACAGTATGTTATTTCCCTCCATTGTAGGTCCTATCCCTACTACATATCTATCCACTGTAACAAGTACACCATGCACCTGTTCTGTCCATTGAAGATCTCTCTCTCACCCATTGCAGCTCCACCGCTCTCTCATATATCGCCTGTCTGGGACACTCTTTCATCCGCAGGAAACGGGTTTCCCCATAGAGAAAGACATCACCCGCGACGGAGAGTCCGGAGTTTGTTTTAACTCCGAGAAGGTGTCACATTTTCCCCAAAAGGGTAATCCCTCCATGGCATGGGCGGCTAAGTTTAAGGAAATTTGGAGACAACTCCGTCGGTGGAGAAATTTAGAAAACATATAAAAAGGGCAATACCATTTTGGAAATATTTCTTTCAATTTTGATATTCTCGCCCCCCCCCCCCCAAGAACTAACAAGGAAGTACAAAAATGGATTTTAAAGATAGAGTCGTGGTTATTACTGGTGCTGGTGGGGGGCTAGGTAGACAATATGCTTTGGATTTTGCTAAGAGGGGGGCCAAAGTAGTGGTCAATGATTTAGGTGGGACACTTGGTGGGTCTGGTTCAGATACTAAAGCTGCTGACACAGTAGTAAATGAAATTAAACAAAAATTTAATGGTATCGCCGTGGCAAATTATGACGCTGTGGGGGGACCTAATACCACAAATATTATTGATACCGCAATTAAAAATTTTGGTAGAATTGATATCTTGATTAATAATGCAGGTATTTTAAGAGATTCAACTTTTACTAAGATGGATTCAAAATCTTTTGATACGGTGGTTCAGGTACATTTAACTGGTGCTTTTAAATTGACTAAATTTGCTTGGCCTTACATGAAAAATCAAAATTTTGGTAGAATAATTAATACTGCTTCTCCTGCAGGACTTTATGGTAATTTTGGTCAAGCTAATTACTCGGCTGCTAAGATGGGACTTATTGGTTTGGCTGAAACTTTGGCTAAAGAAGGATTGAAATATAATATTTGTGTTAATTCTATTGCTCCTTTAGCAAGATCAAGAATGACTGAAAATGTGTTACCTAAAAACATTTTAAATGAATTAGGTCCAGAAAAAATTTCCCCTTTGGTGTTGTTCCTTTCCCATGAATCTACTAAAGTGACCAATTCAATTTTTGAATTAGCTGCTGGATTTTTTGGTCAAATTAGATGGGAAAGATCATCGGGACAAATTTTTAATCCAAATGAAGAATTTTTCACTCCAGAAGCAATCTTAAATAAATGGAAAGATATTAACAACTTTAAAGATAAATCATTTAAATCTGTAGAACATCCAATACAATTGACTGATTATAATGATTTAATTTCGAAGGCTAAGGCTTTACCTAGGGAAAATGATCAAGGTAAGATTAAAATTCAATCTTTACAAAATAAAGTTGTTATTATTACAGGTGCAGGGAATGGTTTGGGTAAATCTCATGCTTATTGGTTTGCTAAATATGGTGCTAAAGTAGTTGTTAATGATATTAGAGATCCAATAAATGTAGTTAATGAATTGAATACAAAATTTGGTGATAATACAGCTATTCCAGATACACATAATATTATTAATGAATCAACAAAAATTGTTGAAAATGCATTAACCCATTTTGGTAGAGTGGATATCCTAGTTAATAATGCAGGTATATTAAGAGATAAATCTTTCCTTAAAATGACTGAACAAGATTGGAGTGATGTGTTACAAGTGCATTTATATGCCACTTTTGCAATGTGTAAAGCTGTTTGGCCAATTTTCTTAAAACAAAAAACTGGCTTTATTATTAATACCACGTCAACATCTGGTATTTATGGTAATTTTGGTCAAGCAAATTATGCTGCTGCTAAAGCTGCCATCTTGGGATTTTCTAAGACTTTAGCCGTTGAAGGTGTTAAAAAGGGTATTAGAGTTAATATTATTGCACCACATGCAGAAACTGCAATGACAAAGACAATTTTTGGTGAAAAAGAATTACAAAATCATTTTGACCCTGGTTTTGTATCACCATTTGTCGTACTATTAGCCTCTGAAGAATTACAACAATTAAATAAGAGATCACCAATTAATGGATTATTATATGAAGTTGGTGGTGGTTGGTGTGGACAAACTAGATGGCAACGTGGACCTGGCTATGTATCAAGATTAAAAGATATTCCGCCTGAAATTATTAGAGATCATTGGAAGGAAATTACAAATTTTACGAATGGGAAAATGATTTATCCAACTTCAACACAACAATCATCAATGGCAATTTTACAACAAGTTCAAAAAGCTGAAATGATGAAGAGTAATGTTGAGAGATCAGAGAACAGTAAAAACAAGGACAAAGGTGTCTACCATTACAATTTTAAAGATTGTATTCTTTATAATATAGGTGTCGGTGCTAAGAGTAATGAATTAAAATATGTTTATGAAAATGATCCAAATTTCCAAGTATTACCCACATTTGCTGTGATTCCATCAATGAATACAATACAATACTTAAATATGGATGATCTAGTGGATGATTTTAATTTTACAATGTTATTACATGGTGAACAGTATTTTAAAATTAATACACCAGAGGGGAAATTACCTACAAGGGCAAATTTGAAAACTGAAACTATCCCATTACAAGTACAAGATAAAAATGGGAAAGCGGCCATTATTGTTGGTGGATTTAAAACATATGATTTAGATTCGGGGAAATTAGTAATGTATAATGAAGGAACTTTCTTCATTCGTGGAGCACATCTTCCACAAGATGCCAAACCAATCAACAAAGAAAGATCTAGATTTGCTACAGAAAGATTTACAGTCCCCAACGATAATACAACTTTACCAGCAGATTTAGATATTGATATCCCTACATCTGAAGATTTAGCTAGTGTTTATAGATTATCTGGTGATTATAATCCTTTACATATTGATCCCATTGTGGCCAAATCAGTTAAATTCCCTAAACCAATATTACATGGTCTTTGTACAATGGGTATTACTGGTAAAGCATTATATGAAAAATTTGGTTCATTTGATGAATTAAAAGTTAGATTTACTAACGTAGTTATTCCAGGCGATGTTTTAAAAGTTAAAGCATGGAAAAAAGAAAATGGTATTGTTGTGTTCCAAACCATTGATAAGACAAGAAAGGTGGTTGTATTAGATAATGCTGCCATTAGATTGAAAACTACAACAAGATCAAAATTATAATTTTACTTATTTGTTTATATTCCTTTTTTCATTTAAACTATATTCTTTACATACGAGTTGAATTCACATTTTTATAATATTAAATTATTTTATTATTAAAATTAAATAAGAATATATGCGTATTAAATAAGATCTCTAGGAGTCATTCTTCTTTCTCTCCTTGTTGTTCTTCTTCTGGATTTTCACGTTCCCAATGTTTACCTACAACAGGAATCCTTTGAAAGAATGTTCTTTGAAATAATGGCCAACCTTCTACAAAGACAAATAATCCAATTATAGAAGCACCACCCCATAACATTAAATTGGGTGAATAATTAAATAAATTTCTTATTGATAATCTTCCTAAATGTGGTGAAACTTTTGTGTTTATTCTTCCATTATACTATTTGAATCGTCGAGGGGATTGTCGTCCTTTCCCCCTTTTAAAATAGTTAGTAAATATTTAAATCCTTTTATTTAAGTTCAAAAAGAGTATTCGCAAAAGACTTACCGTTGTAGCCATTTCAATTAAGTTATATGTGTTGTTGTTTGTTGTTTCAAAGTGTATATTAATGCTGTCATGTCATTACCACTTTAATATACAGTCCTTATTATTTAAGTTTTAAATTTCGATACCTTTGTAGTCGTTTTCTTTTATTGGCTATAAGAAAAACGTAGGGTTGGCTGTTCGTAGTAGGGTTTGCTTAATCCCCGCCAAAAACTGGTTTTAATTCGGTTTTTTCCCCGTATTAACATTTTTTTCCAAATTAGGGTTTACAAAGAAATTAAGGGCTTTAACTTCTCAATATAAAGTTTTAAACTGACATATAAGAACCATCCCTTGCAAATATTACACTTAGAGATTGTGCAATGAATATAATGAAGCTAAGGATTGGATACTTAGAGTTTTATTTCTATAAAAAGAATTTTTTCGTTTTGTAAGCTTACTATTTGGTAATTGCTATAAAAAGGACCAAATGGTTAAACTTGTAAAAAGAATTAAGAGCAATCTCAAAATAAACAAATACGTCCCCCAAAAAATATTACAAAAGATGAAAGCTCCTTTTCCCAATTATAATATAATAATATGTCTTTTTATTATAAAAATTAGTATGGATATTTACTCTAAATAAATAAATTTTGATACAGTTATAAATAAAAAATATTTTGCTTCATAAATAATGATAAACCAAATATCTTGACTCGGTAACACTTTTTGTCAGAATATTGTTGCACAATATTGGTGACAACAGACTTGAAATAAATAATCCCTGGATTTTTCTTCTGAAACGGCATGCAAATGTGTTCTTTGTTGTAATGAAATGAGTAAATGATAATGAATATAATGGAAAGTCGCCTTACAAATCATCAGAAATACTGTTTAAATTAATGGCTTCACCTGGCTTGAATGCTGGTAAACCTAAGTATGGACAACCAGTACATCTGAATGCATCACCAAGGGAACAAGAACCACAACCACCAATCTTCTTACCATCAATAGTGAAATCAACTTCTGTTAATTCATCTTCAGTGAATTGAACAACTTTATCTTGTTGAGATCTAATATTATCAATTTCTGCTTCTTCTTCTTCTTTAATACCACAAGAACAATCCTTACAAGCCTTTTTCTTCTTAGTCTTGGACTTACCACAAACAATCATGGCCACATTACCAGTCTTTTCATTAACCAAGTCATCTTCATCAATGGATTCGTCTTCATCATCATCGTTAACATCTAAATAACGAGCCTTGGAAGAATCACTGAAAACACCATCATCTTCTTCATCTTCATCTAAATCATCATCTAAATCATCAGTAATGACAACAGCTTTAGCAACTTCTACCTTTGGAGATGCTTTCTTGAAAGTTGGTAATGGAGCCTTCTTGAAAGAAGGTAAAGGAGCCTTCTTAAAACTTGGTAATTTCTTAGCGCCAGTTTCAGTTGTACCGGCAGATTTAGATTTTAAAGAGATAGCCTGTGGAGCAGCTTTAATTTCTTGTTTCTTTACCCAATGATATTCTTTATTATCGCCAGATATCACTTCAAACCCATTAACAACAGCATCAACCTTATAAATATCACTTAACCCATATAATAACCCATTTAATTTCAAAGCGTCCTTTAAAGTACCAATCAATTTCTTTGGGAATTTAATATCTTCTGGCTTTTCAGGAGTTAAATATCTAATAATATCGTAGTTATTATACTTTAATTTGATTGAACCTTCATTAACTTTGTTAATTAAGAACTGATCGGCAATCTTGATATTATTCTTTTCAGCAGCAGCCTTAGCATCCATAACCAACTCAGGAGTGGTAGTAACAGCAGGATGAATAAGTAATAAAGCAATTTGAGACATATCTATTTTTGTGTTTCTTGTTCTTTATGGGAGTGGTTGTAAAAACTCTTTCTTTTCTTTTCCTGTAAATGAAGACCTCAAGTTGTTGGCTTAAAACTCTAGTGCCACGTATATATATTCAAAAGCTGTTGCCCTTGATCTCTCCTTAACAAAAACTTGTTATGAATATGTTCCATTAAAGTAATTACTAATCATCAACAGACGGTCTTTTAAATTTTATTTTCAATTTTTTTTTTTTGTTGCGATGACTTTCTTTCACCACAGTAAAATTTGTGTGTGTTCGGTAACGGCAAAAATTTTGCCGGTCCGGATTTGTGTGGGTATCCATAATGAATTAATAACCGATTACTTAACCCTTGAGCATTTATAATCAGATTATGTGTCAGTTTAATGTGGAGGTCCAATAAGGATTGATTTTTGTAGTAATATTACGTTAATCCAGAAAGCAAAAAAAAAAAGAGAAAAAGTAAGCGAGGGTTCATAACGTGACAAGCTCTTCACCATTGGTATCGTCAGTATCATCATCGGTATCATCATCTCCTTCTTCTTCTTCCTCCTCCTCCTCTTCTTCTTGGGTAGTATTTCTATCTTCGTCCTCGCCATCTTCTTCTTCATCGTCTTCTTCATCTTCATCTTCTTCGTTCTTATCCTCTGACGCGGATTCATTTGGATACCCACCTAATTCTCCTATAACTTTATCTACTATTTCATTAATATCCATCATCCCACCTAGACCTATATCTCCCAGCACACCTACAATCTTTTCACTTGGTTTCAACACGGTGATCCAAGGCATTTCATCCTTTATGATTCCAACTTGTTTTCTTGTAATTGCAGAATTATACACTGAACTAACCATTGATGGTGCTAAAAAGATCGGATAATTAGGATTCCATGCTCTCACGACACAAGTTAATAAATTATCACATAAACCTAATGAAATTTTTGCTAATGTATTTGCCGTTAATGGAGCAATTAATAAGATATCTGCCCATCTTCTTAATTCAATATGTAATACGGGATCATTTCTTTGTTTCCATGTATCCCATTCATCAACATCATTCCAAACACGAATATGTGAAGGAAGTTCACATGCAGAAGGTAGTTTTTTACCAACTAAGGACGACGCTTGTTGTTCTAATTTTTTAATGAAAAATCTTCTTGCTGAATATGTTAAAATGACTTGAATAGAAACTTTATCTCTCCCATAAACATCTTCTAATTTCTTAATCATGGATTTCAATTTAAAAACACCTGCAGTACCACAACATCCAATAAGAATATGTATCTTACCATCATCTGTGGGGAGTCTAATATCTAAATTTTTGGAATTTTCTCTTTTGGGTACTAAAACCTCTCTAGGAACGGGACCCACTGCTTGTGCTTCTGTGCTTATTGATGTAGAAATCTTTTGGGGTGTCATTTTGGACTGTAGTGGGAGATTTTTTTCATCAATAGATTTTGATGATTCAGGACTCAATTGTCTTGCCGGAGTGTGTAATATATCTTCCACAATAAAATGAGGATGCCCCTTACAAATATGAGCTGTACTATCACTAACATTGTCACTACCACCAATAATAGATTTCAAGGCCTCAATATTACTGCTCCCACTTTGTTTCAATTTGTCTTTATCATTCCCCTGTATGAAATTTTCCTCCTCTTGTTTTGACTCTTGGAAAACCACCAAGGGTGGTCGTGTCAATTGTGGTTCTGGGGTATTACTTATCACGGCCCCAGAATTACCTTCTTTGTTCATTATTGACTTGGTTTTCTGTTGTTCCTCTGGTGTGACTCTTTTTAAGGAACCATCTGTAGTTGCCTTAATTTCTTCACTTTGCCCCATTTTCAACCTGTGTTTTGGGATAGTAATAATTCAAATATTTGTGTAGATATATCGTCTTGAACCAAACCTGATCGTTAATGCTATCTTCCCTTCTCAAACGTTGGTTTCTTGTTGGTTTCAAACACCACCTGTCAAAATAAATTGTGTCAAAAACAACCGCTGAGCTTTTTGACGTCATATTTAAGAAAATTCACGTGATCTATACCAATAAAATAGTGTAAATATGATATTTTATAGCTGTTATTTGTATATATTTAATGTACAAAATGTGTTAAATCTATTTCTTGCGTCTGGTGCTGTTGATGTGTCTTCCCTTTCCAACATGGACGCTGTGATGTTTCAAACCGGTGATGGCAAATGGTGAAATGTAATTATCTGCTGAACCACCACCAATCCAGTTGTTTAGAACCTTCTCATTGTGTCTACAGGTCCATTCTTCTTGTTTCATCACTTGTTCGTATTCACGTTGATCCTCTCTCAGAAGATCCACATCTTGATTTTGTTTACTGTGTATAAACCCTTTCTTACCGTATTTCTTTTGAGATTTCTTGGATAATGGACTAGCAATGGAGTAACGATTACCACGGTTGTTCCATTGGAAATTGGTCTTTAAATGTGGAGTTATTTCACCTGTACGTGCATCAACAGACACTGCACATCTTAGTAATGTACCCTGTCCACCACAGGAGGGGCAGAAATGTTTAGCTTTACCATTCTTTGGTAATGGGAACATTTGGAAACAAGCATGACATCTTAACATATAATTACGTAATCTCTTGATTCTTAAACCAGAATTGAAATTCATTAAATTTAAATTTAATTGTAATGCCACATTTTGAATGGCAAAATCACCAGTGGCTAAGGCAACTTGATTCTTTGGTAAATTTAAAGCTTCTTTACGTTGATTCTCGGTGACTTCAACACCACGGGAACCAACTGTATCCTCACCACTATCCTTTAACATGGTTTCGGTTAAAGTGTCAGGAGTGATCCAATCACCATCATCATCGTCTTCTAAATAATCTTCTTCTAAAGTGGTTCGTTCATCTTTCTTACCTTCTTGTTCTTTAACCTCTTTACATTTAACACTCTTAACAGTTTCTGTGGATGGTTCTTCATTTGGCTGTGCCGATGTATCTTCTTCCTTGGTTTGTTCACCCCCGGCAACAGCATCATCAACAATACCAGCAGCTAATCTAGCTTCTCTCTTTTCTCTTTGTTTCTTGCCACCTCTTCTACGATTCTTCTTCTTTGGTTTGTCTTCAGATGCAGTGGTAGTGGTAGTATCTTTCTCAACAACCGATTTAGCCTCTTTCACTGGCTTAACCTTCTCCCCTTCTTCCTCTTCCTCCTCTTTCAATTTATCACCTGGTTTCTTTCTTAATCTCCAATCACCTTCATTCAATTGCACTTCCAATTGATAAGTCAATGCCAAAATATGAATATCATTAGCACTCAAAACAGAATAATCACCAGTCAACTTAGCAAATTGTGACACTCTCCTTATTGACTCCTCTGATGGGTGAACCATATGTAACGTCCCTAAACTTTGCCAAATTTCAAGATTCTTTCTTGCTTGAACATCTTTAATTTCTTGTATAATAGTTGGTGTAGTATAAAACTTCTCAGCGAAATTTTGGTAGTGAGTGTATGGTTGTGTAATTAACGGTGTGGCATCCAACACCAAGGCACGCACGTGTGGGAAGGACATTCTTTAAAATTCTTTATGTTTGCTGTTGTTTGTTAATAGCTGTCTTTTAAAGTGAAGCTCATCGCAAATTCTTTCTAAAATTTTTCATTAAAAAAAAATATTGAAAAATTTAAAGGTAAATAAAGGAAGTTTTGGTGTGTGGAATCCATAGTGAAGTGAACTGGAAGGACAACTCTTACACAAAATATGCCTGTGGATGCTGATTTGAAAGTTGCTTACACTACATTATATGAAAAGAAAGATCCTGAAAAGGCTTTGTCGCAATATGAGGCCGTTTTGAAAGGGTACCCCGAAAGTGTCACAGCATTAGTTTATAAAGCTGCTTGTTTAGAGAAATTATATTTCGGTGAATCTAGTTGGCATAATGAATTGACTATGGAAAATGCTTGTGATTTATTGCACAGAGCTTTAAATATTGCTGAACAGAGGGGGGATAGATCGAAGATTGGATTTGTTCATTTCAGGTTATTCATTCATTATTTTAATAATCATGAAAATATCGAAGCCCTGGATGCATTCAACAAAGCTAAAGAATATGGGTTTAATGATTCAACTTTATCCATTTGGGAATCTAAATTATCTGCTAAATTGAATAAATGGAAGAAAAAGGGGATTGTACCTGAAACTGCTAATATTATTAGTGAGGTTACTGCAACTCCCACTACTACAACCGATGCCACACCAACTCAAAAGAAGGAAACACATCCAGAACCATTACCGGTCCCATCCCTTAAACCTGCTGTAGAGAAGCCACAGGTCCCTGCTACTCCCACCACCACCTCTCTCCCACCCATTAGTGAAAAGACAAGAACAGATTGGTACCAAACATCAAACACAGTGGTCATCTCTTTATTTACCGGTAAGCTACCTAACGATGTTTCTGATATCAAGACAGAATGGAATCATAACAATTTATCTTTATCTTGGGATTTACCCACACAAAGTTCAGAGTTTCAATATGATATTAATTTATCTAACGAAGTGATTAAAGATTCAATTAAATTCAAATTATTCACTAAAAAAGTTGAAATTAGTATAGATAAATTAAATAAAGGTAAGACATGGAAAACTCTAGAAGGTGCTAATGATGTAGAAGTGGGTAACAAAAGGCAAAAAGACTGGTCAAAGATAAAATTTGATGATGTTGATGATGCTGATATTGATGAAGGTAATGGTAGTGCCGATGCTTTTTTCCAAAAGATTTATGCTAATGCTGATCCTGACACGAGAAAGGCTATGATGAAATCATTTATTGAAAGTAATGGTACTGCATTAAATACTAATTGGGATGATGTTAAATCAGAGAAAGTTAATCCTTCACCACCAGAAGGTATGGAATTAAAACATTGGTAAGTTACAATTATATAAAATTATATATGATATATTAACAAAATTTCATAACATCTGTATTTAATTTTCTTTTTCTAGTTATGGTTTGGAAAGCAGATTTTGTTGGTGTAATTGTTATAAGAGGAGAGGTTATAGCGAGGTCCTCATCCAATTCTGGGACTCTTTTATAGCTTATATTGATTGGAGACAATAATTGTTGTAAAGGTGTTTCTGGATTCATCATATTTTCACCATATAAGAAGTTTGAAGTATCAAAATTTTGAAGCCGTATGGAATCAATGGTTTTCATTTTCTTTGTCACAGAATTTTGTGGTGTTCTATATATTTTAGCCCTTGGCGAATTCACCACAGGTGTTACTTGAATTTGATTCAATGGTGTATGAATAGATAATGTTGAAAAGGAATCCCATGTTGTAGTTAAAGATAATTTTGGTTTTGTAAAGGGCTTATTGTCCGCACAAGCTTGTAAATCGTTAATATTATCAATAATAAATTTATTCATTTCTATAAAATTATCTTTGGGAACATTGTTGAATTTTCCTTGTAGAATAAAGAAGTTATTCGGGTTTGCTTCAAAAAATACTTGTAAATTATCAAAATATTTTTTTAATAGAAGGTCTCTTTGGGACAAAAGTATTCTTTTGTTAGAATATAAAGAACAATTTGTATTATAATTAACTTCACATATTTTTGGGAAGTTACCCACTTTATTGATTGTCTTAATATCTTGTTTTAAATGATTGATACCTTCTTTCAGAGAATCTACCTGTGTTTGTAATGACACCAGATTATTTTGTAAAATTTCATTTACTTGGATTAATTGATTATTTCTCTTATCATTGTAAGAAGACCCAAGATCGGCTTCTAATTTTTGAATAAGATCTAGTTTTTCCCTAATTGAACTGATAATATCTTCTTGTGGATTCATTATTTCCTTACAAGCTTGGTTGTTTTGTCGTATAACTTTTTCGAGTACTTAAGAAGAAAAGCTGTGCTTTCAAAAAGGTGAACATTACATCTCATTTATATATAAAACTATTCTGTCAAACATTTAATATACACTCTTTTTCCTTTGAGGGAAATAAAGTTGTCAATCATTCCCATATTAGGAAAGAGTGTATTGTCCAAGAAGATATTTTTAGAAAAATGAACGATCTTACAAATGACGTATCGATGAGTTCCTGATCTCTCTTTTCCTTTTGAGATGATTAAATTATTTGCATTATTTGTTTCTTTTTGACAGGGTCCAATTTATGTTTCTAAAAATAGATTTTTCAAAACTGTGGTTTTTCGAATGACCTTTTTCTCGAAGAAATCAATCAATTTTTTACATCGAGGTTTCGAATAAATTTTCAAAGGGTATACAATTAATTCATAACCAAGGATCGAGGGTCAGACTTACTACATAAGGTTCGGATTAAGAAAATTAGCTGAATCAAAAGGTCCATAAATTCGTCTCTACTACTTTTTATATTTTGAGAGAGCTCCAATCCACAGTATAATACAACTTTAAGCTACCCCTTCTAAAATGGCACACTACATTTAGAAATCAACTAATAAAAGCTGATGGTTAACGCCAAATAAGCAATTCACAAGACTAATACGCACATATAAATTAAATAGGTGAAAAAACACCAAAATGTTAATCTTTATCCGATGTAGTGTAACGGCTATCACATCACGTTCTCACCGTGGAGACCCGGGTTCAACTCCCGGCTTCGGAACTTTTTTTTTACCAAACACAATTTTTTTTGTCCACCCCATAGAGATTCGTAATCGTACAAGAATAATTTTCCCTTCTCCGGACCACAACTCTCCGGCTGGTCTTTTCCCCCCTTTTTAAGAGTAAAGGCGAATTAAAAGAGGAGAAATTCCTCTCCCAAACAAAAAAAATAGCCTGATTACTTTTTTTTTAATCCGGCCGCCCAAATTTCTATTGTTGCAGAAATGTGGGGCTCTAACAGCCACAAACAATAGGCCTCAAAAACCGCGTGGGGGAGGGAAAATTTTCTTTTAGTGCCGCCGGAGCACTGCATTCCGCCCGTCGGTTGTATTGTGTTTAGGTTATTATTTACCCCTCCCAAATTTCCTTCACTCTATTGTTTCTATTGTTGGGCATTCCCCTTTTGGGATATTCAATCAATTTTTATCCCAAAACGGCCAATTTTTCCTTTTGAACTTTCTTTTTATTTTTTTTATTTGCCGTTTTTGTTTTGCAACTTCTTTTCTCGAGGATTTTTTGTGTTTGTTCGAGTTAAAGGTTAGTCGATTTACAGAAAGTTTAGTCTTGACAAAGTGGACAGACAAAACCAAAGAATCAATTCTTGGAGTGAATATATATTCAGCAAGTTATTTTCTGTGGAAGTATTTTCTTTATTTTTGTTTTCCTTTCCATCTCGCCGAGGTTTTTAACGCCTTTAGATCCCACTCCCATCTGGAAAGTAACTAAACAAATTTTATACTTATACATATACACAGACACTCACTATGTTTGCATCTCCTCCACCAGAGTCGGCTGTTTTGCCCCAACCAGGAAATTATGCAGGCACTAATAATACTTCTCCAAGTGTATTAACCACTACAACTACTACTCCCATCACAACAATAAAAAACAATTCAAATTTTAGTCAAGGTGAACTAAGGTCAATTTATTCTAATTCATCAAATACTCACCCTATAACAAATACAAATGAATCTAATAATAGGTCTTTATTTCATGGTAAATTTAGACATTCTTTACCATTACCACATAGTGGACAATTAAATAATAGTGAAAGAAATTTTATAACGACACCAAGAGAATATACAAACAAAGCAAGGGATGAAATTAAACAATTAATGATACCACAACATCATCAACATACATCATCACCAAGAAATTCATCTTCAAATAAATCTATTTATTCAAGTGATATCTCTTCATATCAATCGAGTATATTTTCTAGACCTTCAATTCAAAGTACTCATGGGTCAACATATACGGCTGGTTCCATAATAGAAAATAATAATATTACTCCCTCAACCACAACAAAAGATAATAAAAATATATCATTACCCCCATTAAATTTTGTAACAGAAATTACTTTACAAGATGCTTTACCACAAACATATCAGGATATGTATTCTGTGGAAACTCTAACTTCAATACCATTATTACCAAATGGTAGACCACAATTTACACAACGTGCATTAATTGATTGGGAATTAAATGATTTAAGATCGTTACTAATAGTAGATAAATTAAGACCAGAATGGGGGAATTCAATCCCTGTGGTTATTTCTCCTACTAATGATATTCAATTAAGAATTATTTTATTACCATTAGTTTGTAATGAAAATGTTATTATTGACACTTTGGTTTCATCGGATATATATTTAGAAGCAGGTTTAGATCTGGAATTTAAATGGAATACTGCTAAATATATTGTTGAACAAGTGAAAAGAAAACATAGTCAATTAAATGGTACAGTTTATTCAACTTCAAATACTGTATTGCGTCTAAATAAAATTGAATGGAGAAATATAATAGAAAATTATCTTTTAAATATTGCTGTGGGTGTTCAATGCAGATTTGATTTTAAACAAAGATGTGCAGATTTTAAAAAATGGAAATGGGAAAATTTAATTCAAAATAATAATGATAAAGATAATAATAATAATATACCAAAGGTGAAAATTGTATTAACTAAAGATGAAAAATCTATTCTTTGGTCACAATGTCAGGCACAAGTGTACCAAAGATTAGGCCTTGATTGGAAACCAGATAAACTGTAGTATGTATATATATATATTTATAGTATAGAGCATATATATATATAATGAATAAGACAATCCATATCATGTTCTTGCGTATGTGTTTACCTATTTAGGTAATTGTGTCAAATTGTGACACGTCTAAATATTTCCTGCAAACAAAAAGCAGCGGTCCCCTCTTTAAAAGTAGGGTTGTCACAATTTGTCTGAGGGTGAAAGGCTGGAACAGACACAGTAAATATTACCTTCAAGATACAGACAAATGGTACTGGAATCTAGTTTGGGTAAAACTTGGGTTTTTATAAGGGGGAATACCCTGTTTTTTCTTATATCTCTTTCCCAATGTATAAAAGGGACTCAAAAACTGCTGTCTTGAATCTTTTTAACTGTTTTACTTCTTACAACCTCTCGAAATTACAAACAAGAATAAGAACCATAACAGTTTTAACTTCTTTAAATACATAAATAATAATGGCAGTTTTATCCACTCTAATTAACGTCTTAATTGGTATGTATAGGTGAAGGGAAAATCCACTCTCTACACGTCAACACTTTACTAACAAGTCTTCTTTATTTTAATGATCTTTTTGAATAGCAATTCTTTTACCACCTCTAGCAGTCTTTATTGCTGATGGCTTAAGCACTACATTTTTTATTGATTTATTATTGACCATTTTTGCATGGATTCCAGGTGTTTTGTTTGCATTATATGTGGTCTTCTCAAGAAGAAATACGGCAGTCTAAACCCACACTTATTACAAAACAAAATAAAATTAATGCATCTTTTTAAAAACTATTTAATATCTAAAATTAGCTATTTAATGTTAAATATATATACATTCTCTAAATATATATATTTCATATAGTTGTTTTCAATAACTTAAATGTCATAAGCAATATTGCATATTTGATTAATCTTATCATATAAAGTATTAAATCCACACCATTAATTATAATAAAGGGAGAAAGTAATATTACTATGCAAATAAAACAAACACTTCTTAACCAATGATATATTTGTAATGCTATAGTATATGTAATTTTATTCTTGTCAATTTGTGTAATGTTATGAATAAAGACAACTGAAAAGTTTCCGGTAATGGTTGAAAACATCTTTCATGTAATCCTTAAATAGGTACACTAGTTTGGGACTCTTTTTCTCTCTAATCTAACAGTAAAATCATACTCACAACAATCTATTAAATTCCTTCCCCTTTTAAACTGTCTGTTTATTTATACTATTTTTGATTCTCTTAAGATGTATCAATAAAGGATAGTTCACAAATCAAATGGTTTTAAACCCTGGTCCCTATTTACATAAGCAATGTTTACTCTGTTAATCATGAGAGGGGGAAACTTGAAATTTAAGCTAATCCAATGATTTTGACACATTGTTATATTTAATTTTTCTATTATTTTTTTTTAATTATTGACTTGGCTCTATACGTTCTATTGTATGTGTATTGTTGATGTCAATATTACTTTGTTAAATCATCCTGGCTGAGAGATTGTTTGTTTGTAACTGGCAAATCTGTTTTAGTTGGATTACATGAGAGACTTTGCAATTTTTGCAGGTTAGGAACTGGCTGAATATTTGGAGAGGTGGATTTCAATTCTTTCTCAATATGCTTGGCTGGAGAAGCAGTATCTAACCTCTTCGCTTCATCCAGACAGGTATTATACTTTTGTTGTAACTCAATGTCAATTTTTTCAGTCATATTATTTGTATAAGATGTATCAGTCGTTGCTTTAGGAGTTTCTGTAAGGGCTTCATCCTTACTATCTGATAATGACCCAACCAAAGTGGGATCTTCGTTAGCTTCCTTAATATTTGTATCCTTTTTGAGGTTGGAGGATATCTTTTCATTAGAATTTGGTTTTGACCCTGTAGATTTATTTTTTTTAGTTGTTGTCTTTTTTTGACCTTTCTTTGTTGGTGAATCAGGATTGGATTGTTTCCCCTTTGTGTCACTTTCTTCCACAAGCTCATTACAAGAAACTTTAACCATTACATCTAATGGTAAACGTTCCTCCTTATAAGCCTCAATTCCCTCAGTATAAAACAATAATGCATTATATGCTAATATTTTATCTCCATCAGCTGCTAATACTATAGTTTTAAGTATATTCTCACTGACTCCAGAAAATATTTCACCTAAATCTTTCACTAACTCTTCACTTTCTTTACTTTGTTCTTTTGTCCTTCGTGTATACACTAATGAGGTTTTAATTGAATGGTTAACCATCACTTATAGAATCCTGGACAATTTATAAGTGGGTTATCTTGTCGCCTAACCGCTTTTGGATTTTGTGTCATTTTCTTTTTTTATATTGAAATTAAAGATTATATAGTGTTTTTAAAGAAATATATAAGAATATTAATAATTAATAGCACATCAAATTTATTTATAAGAATTAGCCTGCCCTCTTAAAAGCCAAAAAAAAAAGCAAATATGTAAAGAATGGGTAAAGTAAAAAATTACACTTCCAACATTTCAATTGATTCCTCATTGTTAATATTGGAATAACGAGAATTCCATCTCCATCTGTCACTTCTAAACCATTGAAATCTAGATGTACTTTGTTCTTGTAGTCTAGACTCGGAAAGTAGTGGTGGTCTCCAGAATTTCAGTTGTAACGAACTTAAAACTACACTTACTGAACTTAATGTCATGGCTAAACCTGCAAGCATGGGATGTAAATATATTCCCCAAGGTAATAGGACACCCATTGCAACCGGGATCATAAACAGATTATAAAATAAAGCCCAAAATAGATTTAGCTTAATTCTTCTAAATGTCTTATCACAAATATCAATAGCAAAAATCAATCTCTTCAAGGATCCATTTTTTGTCTCCGTTGTAGAATCATCATCATTTAATATTACAATATCTGCTGCCTCAATGGCAACTTCAGTTCCGGTGGATACTGATATACCTAAATCACTCTTTACCAGTGCGGGAGAATCATTAATACCATCACCGACAAATACAACTTTTTTATTACCATTATCTTGTAATTGTTCCACTATGTCACATTTCCCAGATGGTGAAATTGAACTGAAAATGTTTCTACAATCAATATCAGTTTGTAATGCTACTGAAGTGGCACAATTATGATTATCACCGGTAATCATATACACAGGATAATGATTCTGTCTTAACCATGATATTGTCTCCTTTGCATCATCTTTAAGCCCATCTAACAATTCAAAATGACAAATTATCTTATCATCAAAACAAACAAATGCAATGGTATAACCATGATCATTGGATAATCCATATTCTTTAATGTTGGCTACATTTAATTGTTCCATTAAAGCCGACCCTCCAATGGATATTTTTATAGTCTTACCTGTCTCGTTATCCTTGACTAATCCCGTTACACCTAAACCGGTCATATTTTCAAACTCTAAAATCTCATATCTTTTAATATCCTCTGGGGTCATTCTCTCGTCACAAAATTTGATTATTGGCTTATTAATTGGATGTTCAGTTTTCAATTCTAATTCTTTAATTACTATAAATGGGAAATCACTTCCATGATTATTATTTACAAAATTTTCCACTTTCAATTTACCTTTAGTCAATGTCCCCGTTTTATCAAAGGCAAAAATTGTATTATTACTATTACGCATTTGTTTAAAATTATTCCCTAACATTTCGATCACCTCGGCACTTTTTATTAAAATACCATTTTCTGCACCAATCCCAGTACCAATAATTATTGCCGTTGGAGTAGCTAACCCTAATGCACATGGACAAGCCACTACAATGACTGAAGTGGCTAATTTAATACATGAATATATTCTATCATGAGCAAAATATTCCCAATGAGTTAAATATTGGGAAATAATTATCCAAAATATAAATGAAATGAATGCAATGGTAATTAATAAGGGGACAAAAATTGAAGCTAATAAATCTGCTAATGTCTCAATTGGTGCTTTAGTTAATTGTGCTCTTTCCATTGTATTTATAATTTGTGACAATTTTGTATGTTCACCAATTGAAGTGATACGAATATAAATATGCCCCGATCCATTGATGGTACCACCGATAACCATATCATTTATAGTCTTATTTAAAAGTTGAGATTCACCTGTCATCAAAGATTCATCAATTTGTGTTGTTCCCTCGATGATTATACCATCAGATGGGATTTTCATACCAGGTTTAATCTCCACAATATCATTAATTTGTAAAAAATCTTTAGATATGTGTGTGGATGATTGTTCTGCAGTGTTAAAATTTGAAACAAGAAGACATGAGGCAGGGTATAATTGTAATAATTTAGTTAATGCAGTAGTAGTCTTTGATTTAGCTTTATTTTCTAACATTTTCCCCAGTGATATGAACGTTAATAACATAATTGAAGTGTCAAATATGACATTGGGTAATTTAGAAGAATTTTTAATGATAATATTATGAATGATGGAGACTAGTGATACTATGAATGCCACTGAAGTAGATAAACAGATTAAAGTATCCATGGTACTATGACCATTTTTCAAAGAACTCCATGTAGATAGATAGAAATAAAATCCAACTCTTAACTGTACATATGTGGCTAAAATGAATCCAATTAAATCTCTATAAAAGAAACCCTTAATAAAGGAAGTTTCTTTATATGGGAAAACTCTCAAAGTGATTAGAGATGGGATAACCATGGGGATACCCATATACATTGTCATTGATATTATTGCCGCTAGACAGGATTTAAAACAATTTAATTTCCAAAATTTAATTTCTTCAATTTTAGTCAATTGACCAGTGTCTAATGTTGCATCAATGGTGTCTACTGTTGAGTTAATGTTTAGTTCTTGTCTAATTTGGGAGATAATGTCTCTAACACCAACCATATATGGATCATATTTCAGGTGTAAGATATATTCATTTTGAGGGGTAAGTTGTAGGGACTCAGTGGTGACATTGTCTAGGGATTCAAACAATTCCTGTGAGATTGCACAGTCTAATTGATCTACAGAAGACAATTTCAACCTCCCAGTGACTAATGTTCCCACCTCATTATAATTTGTATCTGACACCAATGCTGCATCAAACCCACAATCTTCAATTGTCTCCTTCAATTCATCCACCTTAGATACTGTTGGATCATATATGGTATAACATGTCTCAGTCATCAAAGACACTTTCACATCATGAACACCTTGTACCGACCCAACTTGTTTAATAATAGCATTGACACATGCACTACATGTCATACCCTTAACTGTAAACGTTACTATTTTCTTCATTGTCAAGGGACCAGGTCTTGTTCAGTTCTTTCAGGTGTTTCACTCCTCCACTCTTCTTTAAAGCCAGCTGATCTCAATTGATCTCTCTTTCTGTTTCCTGAGTTTAAATACTATCCGATAACCACCTTTGAATCATCGAATGCTCATCGCAAATTGCACCCTATAAATTGAATTCGAATTTCGGACGAAAAACGCCGCGCGGCGGAATCGAACCAGAATCTCCGAAGTCACGTGCAGTTAGGGCTTCGATGCTAGGGTTTGGGATATTATTAAAATCCCATGGCTGCCATCACACATTGCAAAGTAGTCTGTGCCATCGGACGGGCCTGTTCCAAGCTGCCTCGTGTGGCTATACCAAGCAGGTACACTGGATCTTGAATCAAGTGGTCGTATCGTTCTCTTATGGGTGTTAATTCCTCGATAATCACGTCACTGACATAGCTTTTAAATGTAGTATAATCATGCATGTGTTGGATATCTGCTTCCACTTCCCTTACAGATTTACTTTGTATCCCACTTACGATATTAATTAAATTGGATACACCTGGCCTTTCTGCGGGATCATAATAAAATTGATCACTTATGGAATCAGTAAGACACCTTTTAATCTTCCTTCGTATCAAGTCCGGTGAATCATTTAAATATATTAATGACATTGGATCCCCATCACTCTTTGACATCTTCTTATCTGGTTTCGTTAAACTCAACACTTTCTTTGTTGGCGTCAATATAGTTTGTGGTTCTACAAATTGATATGACCCTTTATACATCTTATTAAACCTACGAGCAATATGTCTAGTCAATTCTAAATGTTGACTTTGATCTTCCCCCACAGGGACATGCGTCGATCCATATAATAAGATGTCAGCAGCTTGTAATACCGGATATGCAAATAATCCTAACTTCACTTGATCATCGGATATATTACCACTTTTACTCTTCCATTGTGTCATTCTGTTTAAATACCCCATTGATGTGATTGTAGCCAAAAACCAATGCAATTGAGAGTGTTCGGGTATCATGGATTGGAAACTTACTATACATCTGTCCGGGGATACACCAAGGGCTAATATACTGGCTACAGCTTGAATCCTTAATTGTCTAAATTTATTTGCATCCAATTGTGGTACCGTAATAGCATGTAAATCCGCCACTCCAAACAAACATTTTTGAGAGCTCAATTTATGATCACTTAATTGTTTCCATACTCTGTTGGCACCAAGATAATTACCCAAATGGAAGGATCCCGTCGGTTGAATCATGCTGAAAATCACTGCATTGGCAGGCAATTGAGGCACCTCATTATGCAACAACTTCACACTCTTCTCGACCAAAGTACTGTACGAATTTCTTCTAAGCATTCTAACTCCCCAAACACACATACATAGACACAGCTGGATCTGCCCTTTCTTTCTTTCCAAATACACATTTTATTCCCTGTCAATTACTAATTAAGATATTTTTTTCCTCGAGGAAATCTGGAAAATTATTTAAACAAGAAGCTCATCGCCTCTTTAAGAAAAATGAGACGAGTCATCCTCTTTTGACACAGTGACAGCAATAACCACAACATGTCAATCTCATTAGTGAAATCATTGAAATTACAGAATAATAGAGTATGGGCTACTGATTTTACATCACAGGGGAATATTCTTGCTGTGGCATCAGAAGATCATAAGATTAAATTAGTCAAGATTGTAGACCCAGAAAAGAAACAATTTAAATTGTTAAGTGTGCTTGACGATACTGTACATAAGAAAGCAGTTCGTTCTGTTGCATGGAGACCTCATTCTGTACCACCCTGTTTAGCTGCAGGTTCATTTGATGCTACTGTCTCCATTTGGAGTAGTATTCCAGGTGAAATGGATGATGATGAAGATGTAATGGGTGGTGATAGTGACGAAAATGATGAAAATATGGAATTGTTGGCTATTATTGAAGGTCACGAACATGAAATTAAAGGTGTGGGTTGGTCATATGACGGTATGTTTTTAGCTACTTGTTCTCGTGATAAATCTGTATGGATTTGGGAAACTGATGAGGCAGGTGAAGATTTTGAATGTGTATCTGTCTTACAAGAACATTCTCAAGACGTTAAACATGTCTCTTGGCATCCACGTAAATATCTATTAGCTTCAAGCTCATATGATGATACAATTAGACTTTGGGGAGAATTTGACGATGATTGGGAATGTGTTGCTGTGCTAAATGGTCATGAAGGTACAGTTTGGTCTTCAGATTTCGAGAAGAACGCTGATCCGGAAACTGTAAGATTATGTAGTGGTAGTGACGATTCTACTGTTCGTGTATGGAAATATCAAGGTGAAGATCCTGATGGTCAACAAGAATGGATTTGTGAATCTGTATTACCCAAAATACATCAAAGACAAATTTATAGTGTATCTTGGGGTGAAAATGGGTTAATTGCTAGTACTGGTTCTGATGGCACACTTGCAATTTACAAAGAAACTAACCCAGGTGAATGGGAAATAATTGCTAAGGGAGAATTATCACATCAAATTAGTGAAGTTAATGAAGTTAAATGGATTGTAGCAAATGGGAAAGATTATCTTGTAACATCTGGTGATGATGGTTGTGTAAATATTTGGAATTGGACTTCATGAATAGATGCTTTTATATATATATAAAATACCAAGCGTGTATATAACCAAGCAAATCTGAATATATTAAATTAATGGTTGTATCTGTTGAGGATGACATCTTTGTCTACATAGAGGACATTCCGGCCTTTCATTACACCAGTTTTGCAAACAATCCCAACAGTAAATGTGACCACAGGGTGCACAACTTGGGTCAGTCATGACAGAAAGACATAATGTACAATTACGTGATTCTGACGGTATAAAGGGAAGAACAGTACTATCTTCTAAACTGATATGTGACACTTGTGTTTTGGCAGGTATCTTTGTAATCACTTTACCAGATGCAATGGAACCCACATCATCACTTTCTTTGCCCTGTAAACCAAAAAGTCTGGTAAATTGATCGTTAACCAAAGGTATGCCTTGAGTCAAAGTTTGCAAGAGAAGAATATAACCCAATGTTTTATAGGTGTTAGCATTGGATTGTCTGAATTTCTTCTCATTGTCATTAACCTTATGTGTGATCATATACCTTAGACCAAACAATCTCTTCCAAATATCAGAATATGTACCTTTAAAATAGAATAACATTAAATGTAAATTCATTCCAAAATCAAACAGACTCTTAAAGGATGAATTAACCTGATGCTCATCATCTTCACCCTTATCCTTCTTTTGCAATCTTTTCACCAACTGTGACAACAAGTAAGGCCCAAAACAAACCGACATAATATAACCCAATCTTTGCCCTCTTTTAGTCAATCGCCTCCCATCTTTATTCACATACATCAGATCTACATATTCCTGTCCAACAGTACGTTCATTCTGCCACGTCGTGAGCAACAAATACACAAATTTGGCCGCTGTAGTAATCTGTTCTGGATATAAATTGACAAATAATTGGCCCTTCAAACCTTGCAAGATTCGTGTCAATTTTTGCACCACCAGAGTTTCAATTTGTTTGTCCTTCTGGTATGATTGAACTATACTTGCAGCATCTGCAAACGTGAACCATCTGTCAGCCATTACTTGGGGTTTCCTCACTGTCTGCCCTTACATATTACAGATAAGGTCTAATATTAATAGTGATTTTTGATAAAAAAATAACAAATTCAATATTTGAGGCTTCTTGCACTGAAATAACACCTTTTTATATAAAGAAGATAGCTCGAACAACACAAAGAAAAACATACGCTGATGACGGTAGAAGCACAACCACTGATGGATAATACTCCTCAAAGTGACATATCTTTAGAAAGTTCTAGTGATGATTTATCTTTACAAGCTGTGATATCAAATCACACAGCCTCAGAAGGTACTACAGCTAATAACGCTGGCCTGGAGGATAACTCTCGTGATATTGACCCCATATTAGCTGAATATCATTCTGCATGCCAAGCAGGAGATTTAGCAACAGTGAAGAAATTAATTGAATCTCATGCTGTGAGTATTGATACAGATTTTGATCCCATCGAAAGAGTCACTGGTTTACATTGGGCTGCTATTAACAATAAATTAAGTGTAGTACAATATTTATTAAAACAAGGTGCTGACCCTAATTTCAAATCAAATTCATTGAATGCTACTCCATTACATTGGGCTGCTAGATATGGTTATGTTTATATTGTAGACTATTTACTTAAAAATTCTGATGCAGATGCTACAATATGTGATGATCAAGGGTTCAATGCTTTACATTTAGCTGTAAATAGTTCAAACATTATGCTTGTTTGCTATATATTATATTTTGTTGTTGATAAGGGTCTTATTGATGTGGATTCTAGGGATTTACAAAATAGAACACCTTTAATTTGGGCTGCTTACCAAGGTGATCCATTAACCGTGTCGATCTTGTTAAAATTTGGTGCCAATGTTAAATTAGTAGATGATTCAGGTTTTACTGCCCTACATTGGGGGGTTGTAAAGGGTCAAGTTCAAGTGTTAAAACATTTAATTAAAGATGGGCAAGCTGATTTCTTCACGAAGACTACAGATGGTAAAGATTGTTTTGATATTGCTCGTGAATTAAATACAATGACTTCTTTACAAAATGCTTTGTCATATAGTGGATTTGATAAAGATGGATATAAGATTAAACGTTATTTGAAAAATGAACGTCATGCAAAATTAACTATCTTCATGTCCCCATTATTGATAATGATCCCCATCTTCATATCCTTTGCTCATTGGAATCCAACCTTTGTTATATTGCTTGCCATGTGTCTTGGTGTAGTGTTAAGATATGGTTTAATAAAATTGGTCTTGCCCTCGTTGATAAATGGTAATAGATCAATTTATAAAGTAACGTTATCAAAGTCACCTTTAGTTGCTGGGATATTTTTTAGTAGTATTGTCATTGTTGCGTCTTTATGGTTTTGGAAAATGCTTACAGTGGTCATTTGGGAAAAAACAATTTTGTCTCTTTTAGTGTCGGTTTTGTTTATTGTGGCCTTTGTATTATTCATTCAGTTATTAGAGTCAAACCCTGGTATTATTGAACCCGAAACAGATCATGATAATATTCGTACCACCATTACAGATTTATTATCGTTAGGTCGTTTTGATACGAAAAATTTTTGTATTGAAACACAAGTCAGAAAACCAATAAGAAGTAAATTTTCCACATTTCAACAACATGTAATCACTAGATTTGATCATTTTTGTCCCTGGATATATAATGATGTTGGATTAATGAATCATAAAAAATTTGTTTGGTTTATCTCCTCTGTGGAAATTACAATAATAATTTTCATTAAATTATGTTTTGAATATTTTGATACTATTGAAGATTATTATGAAGATACCAATTTAAAATGTAGTATATTGGGTGATGATGAATTATGTTATGGATATCAATATGAACCAACTGTGTTTTTAACTTTGGCCTGGTCCACGTTACAATTAATATGGGTGACTATGTTATTAATTATTCAATGGGTGCAAATTGTAGAAGGTATTACAAATTATGAATTTAGTTTATTATCGAAGAAGAAACAAAAACATCAGAATTTTAATGAATATTTCAATAGTGCTCCAGAAGAATTATTACCTGATTCAAGTGTGAATAGTGTTGGTGACGACTTAGATGAAGAAGGAAGTGAAGAAGATCAATTTAGCATAAATCTTGACACTAACAGTAAACAAAAGAGAATGGTCAAGCTGGGATTATGCTGTAAGATGATTGGAGCAGAACCATGGATGAGATTAATTAAAGATAGACATCAACTTAATAGTTCTTTAAATACTCTATATGGGTCTAAGAATAGTTTGATGAATGGGAATAAGATTGGTCGTGTCACGAACATTAAAGATTTTTGGTTAGATAGTGATACTAAGGCTCCTTTATGGGTAAGATTAATCGAATCTCCTAAAGATAACAAGGCATTGCTCAATGGGCAAGAAGTGGATTACAGTAAACTGTATGATCTACCAATTTTACAAAATCCATCTGAGATAGTTTAGTAGCAAATTTTTTTTTTTTTGATTTCCTTTGTTCAAGAAAGCAGATTGTTTGAGAAACTTTTTCCACTGCCATCTTGGAAACATTTTTTTCCATTCGAATGTTTCCAGTTAATTGTAGATAGAAAAAGAAAAAATAGATCATACCACAAATTTAAATCTCAGTACAGTAATTAACAAAAGAACATGAAACAAAGAAGTCTATGTTAATTTCTTTTTTTTTTTCCAATTTTTTTGGTATTATTCCTGGTGAAAAAAAAAAACTAAAATTGCATTGATCTTGAATTAAAACCGTTTACTCCCAAAATAAACAAAGCATTGCGACCTAGCAAAAAGAGCAAAAGAAAAAAAACCACAACAAAATATCACCTTTGTTTGTTATTCATGGGTGTTTACTTCTTCCCGTTTACTTATCTTCATGTATTCTAAAAATTGTTGAGATACTATTGAGATACTATAACTCACTATAAATCAATACATAATAAGTTCTACATCAGATGTTGCTTGTTTATATTAGTGTCCATCATGCCATTACACTATTAACCTCTTACCAGTTCAGGAAGTTTCGAACTCAAGAAGCTTTACTGGCTCAATAACGGCTATGGAAAAATTATAGCAAACTATTGTATTGATTGTCCTTTACAATATATCTCTATCTCTATATATATTGGAAAACATCTCCCATCAACACATATATATTTAATAAGATTATTTACATACTTCAATTAACCGGAGCTTTCATATACGATGGCACTGGCTGCATTGTTCAAGAAGGAAAGAAACTTAGAAAACGCAGGTACCACTTTCCCACAAAGAATATAAACTTTTCAATTAATATTTTCTATTATCTCCTTGTAACCAACAAGTAAAACGTTATCATTGACCACCAATAATATCAAATAGTTTCAAGAAATAGACACATCTACGTTTAGAATTCCTTTTATATACCTTTAAAATCAACATCTAGGGCTTTTGATAGGACTTTTAAAGTTTTTAACTTCTTGCTAGTACCTGTAACCCTTCAAACAATAGACTAAACCAAAGCAGGAAACCAAGATTACTCAAAAGGGAAAGGGGCTCCCCACTATTTGAGCGGTCGGACAACCCGCCTTTCTTCCCCGTTGCAGCGGACAAATGTCCAGTTTTTTCCTAAAACAGAAAAGCAAAAACCCCTCGCCACTATTATATGTAGACGGTACCTGCCTACACAATAGTTTTGGTGGTATTGTTCCTGGATATTGCAGGCTATTGTCTCTGTACAGATTTGGAAAAAAAGAGGGCTGGATTGGTTGCCTGACGTCAGAATTTCCATTGTTTTTTGAACTGTGAAATTCTTAAGAAATCGGGTTTTGTAGATTTGCCCGAAGGAGGCTCTGTTTGGCGGATTAGGGTGGAGCATAAACGTAAGACCCCAAAAGGGGTCACTGGGCTAGAAGAGCGTAGGGTTGCAATAGAATCGAAAACACGAAAACACGAAAATAATTATAATAATGAAAAAAAATAAATAAATGGAAAGAAAGAAGAAGAATTGATACTTCAAGTACACAGAATTCAATCAGATCACGGGTCAAAAAACACCCACATAACAACGATCACTAATGATGTACCAATATAGAGATTCATCTTTTCAGTTCCAACATTTGGCACATTCATATTATGCTTTGTATAATGAATGGATGGATGACGAAGAGTTGCCTCCTCCTGATGATCCCTTGGGCGGCAGTTTACCCAATGAAACCACAGCGGTTAATAATAACAATAATACCACCACTACAATACCTAATACAGATACTGATGCTATTAATAATGCACTGGGACCAGAAACAGACGTCACTGGGACAAATAATAATATAAATGTGGATTCTTTGGGTACCCAATATTGGGATTTTTTTGATGATGAAGAAAATTGGGAAGTCTTTAATAAATTTAATTTACAAATCGAAAGTAATGGTAGAATCACATATAATCATATTGTTGGACAGAATGTTGCTACTAATGATCTGGACGAAGGTATAAATAGGGGTAATGGGAATATCAATCAGGATGATCCAAACAATATTGGTGGTGATAATGCTGGCCCCACTGAGAGTAGTCATCCCACTGAAGATGTAAATATGATATCTGGTTCATTATTTGACCCAACTATACTCAAGAGGATTCGAAATAGAATTAACGGTTGGAATGATATGGGGGAACAGTTCTCCTAAGTCTTCTGGAACAAACCCTAATATAAAACCTAATTTTTTCTTTTATGAGCCACAAAGAAAAAGAACAAAAAAATAAAAGTAGGGCTACTGAGGTCACTGTTGACTAACTACATACTAGCAAAGGTAAGAAGGCGTATACCCCTCAAGGGTACCCTTATTACCACTAACATCACCATGACAATGTGAATTTAGTATATCTTGAATTTGAGGGTATTTTAGATTGTGGTATTATTTTTATTTTTCAGCATAACATAATATTGAGAATGATATTCTCCCCACATTAAAAGCTTGATACCTTTTTAATACCCGTTTTCTCTATCATTTAAGATTAAACTTTGAACCCTTTTTCGCGAATGAAAGAGCGAGGAATTTAATGCTACTCAAATTTATTGCTTCTCATCTTATTTTTTTTTCTTTTGAAAAAAAATTGAACTTATTTTTCAAGCAACCGATCTGTTAATTTTTTTCTTTTGTTTTTATGGCTTCTTTATTTTTCCACGTGTCAATAGGATTAACTAGAAAGCTAATGTAAGTATTGTTTTACCATTGTTAATGCTGGTTTAATAAATCTTTACTAATAGTATTCTATTGCTCCTAATTTACTGAGCTTTCTAACTTTTTTTTTTATTTTTCAGAATTTATTTCTTTGTTTTCCTACTATTTAAGCTTTTTTAAGCTTCTTTATTAAACTATTTTGATATAATAGTGACACTAAGGATTTTCTTTTGTTGGATGTTTGAATATTGTTTAACTTTATATCTAGTTAATTCTGTTCATTTGTGTTTCTTTATTCACCAAAAAATCTAGCCATTTTGAGTTTTTTTAATATTGTTTTCCATTTTTTTTCGCTCATTTTTTAGTTCAAATTCCATTCTTTGCAAAACAAATTTAATCTTAACATTCCATTATTTTGTTCGTTTCTTTTGTGTTTTTTGCGGTAAATATATGTATTGTATTCCTAAACCAGCTATTTTGTTTACAAACTTTAAATCCTCGAGGGGCAAATATTGTTTGCTATTCTTTCCAACGCTATTATTATCTGCTGGTTTTATTTGGTGGTATTATGGGTGAAACAAAGCCACATTCTTCAATCTTTTGCTCCTGCGCTATTTCATCAGGACATGATCATAGTTAACTGCCGTTAGCATTGTTTAATCCAAATGTTCCATTGTATAAACCCGGTTAATTATGGATTTTTCCTTTGAAACTACTTTAATTAAACTTTTTCTTTTTCCAAAAATTATATTATTGTTTCAAGAATTTATCTATTTTTCTGCTTTTTTTTTTTTCGATTTTTGTGAATGGACAACCAAGTTAACTTATTGCCTAATATGAAAGTGTGTGTTTTTGTTTTTTCCCTCTATCTTCATATCTCTTGTTTACGTTTCTTCTTCTCTTTTTTTTTCCTTCCATATATTTCATTTAAAGATGATGAGTCGAGGGAGTCAAGAAAAAGAATATAATAAAGGATGCTCATTCCCGACTTATGTATTGAAACACTTTCAACACTCTCACTTTTTCTTCTCTTCTCTTTCTTTCCTATTTCTACTTTCCTACTTAAATCATTCATATAAATTCATTTTTGTCTTTGAGTCAATTCCAGGATTTACTTTTGCGACATACTCGACAAAAAGTATATTTACCAAATAAAAGTTGCTATCTCTCTCTTTTTTTTTTATATTCAAGGTTTTTTAGTTTCTACCACATTTCCTTTCCTTTTGCCAAGTGGTTTTTATATCCGCATCAATCCTAATCCCTCCAGAAACTTCTAGGTCTATATAAATCCATTACAAATCGTTTTACTTTTCATTACTTTTTCCTCCATTCTTCTCATATATCTGCTTCTCTTTGTTCTGCTGATCCTCGCTGAAAATTTTTATTGTTGTATTTATCGGTGTAAATTTCTATTTGTTTCATTAAATCAATCATTTAAAACCAGTGAATACTCCAGTAGCAAATTTCAAGAAAAAATTTTATCATTACCATCAAAGAAAGATTTTCGAATTCCTATTTATATTCCGAGTGATCGTCCCTTTTGCATTTATAAACGTAATATCTGTACGATATAAAACAGAGTTTAGTCTTTATTCATTATTTCAATCCAACAAGAATTAAAAAAAGAAATTAAGCTAAATCTTTTCCATTTGTTTTATTATTATTTATATCCATATTAAAGATATAAAAGTTCTTTCATACTTTTTGTCTTTTCTTTTCAATTATTTCTACAACTGTCCACTGTTCTGTTTCCATCTTTTTGATATCCAATATCAACCAGGACATATTTAATAGAATAAAGTTGATTACTTTAATTATTATAGCTAGTTTAGAATAAGATTACAACCAACCTTTACTATTTTGAAAAGGCTAAAAAGATTAATTGTTTTTTTTTTACTCAAGAGACATACATATTACGATTATAATTAATATTCTTCTAATCCAACCAATATTCCAGTGTTTATAAAGCTTTTTAGAAAATATTATCAAAAAACAAAAAAATCAAGACGATATCAGTTCCATTTAATTAAGAACAAATAATAGTTAGTTATAATTTAAATTTATCTTTTCTTCATGGAATATAATGAATCCAATAATAATGAAAAGATGGAAGGAAAGAATAAAGATAACAACAAAACTAATCGTATTAGAAATCAAATGAATATTAACGATTTATCAAATCCAATCGAAGAAGAAAAATCTTCTTCAAGAACAACCAGTGTCACTACTGATTCAACAATAGCAACAACAACTTCTCAAGCAATTACTACAAATAAAAATAATCAAAGCAAGAGTGGTAGTACTGATGTTGATGAACAAGGTCATGGTCAAAATCAAAATAAAAATGGAAAGAAAGTTTCTCCTAATGTAAGAAATTTAGTGGTTACAAGTTCTCCAGAAGCTGAGCAATCACAACCATCAAGAATATTACCATCTAATAATAATAATAATAATAATAATGAACCTAATGCAAACAAGAATAATGAATCTAATATTAACAAGAATAATGACGGTAGTACTACCACTTATCCACCAACATCCAATATTACAAAAGGGAGCACTGATAGGACCTCTTCCATCCCATTATCAAATAGGCCCCAGACCATAACTACTGCATATATGAATCCACCTGAGAATATTAGTCCAACAAATTCAATTAGTAATCCTGGGATGAACAATAATAATAGAGTAATTTCTACTGCTGTATCACCACAGTCTCAAATAATCCCAAGTTTATATCCTGATTTTAACAGAGGACCTATATCAGGTGGTAGAGCATCAACTCAACTACCAACACAACTTCAACAACAACAACTACTTGTATTTTCAAACCCATCAGTTCCTCAATATCAAACACAACGCCCTCTCATACAACCACCAGCATTACCACAACAAAGGCAGTCGTTATCTTCGGTTTCACTACCTGCACAAAATCAACCAATTCAACAACAGCATAGGCCTAGTCTGGCATCTTCTTGGCCACCTCAGAATCTTTCCACAATTATGAATAATAATAATAACTCTCCTATTAATACTAATGTACCCCCGGTTCAAGTATCAGACACAAATGTAGAATATGAAAGCCCCATAGTATCAAAACAAAGTAGTGAAACATCTATACCATTATTAGGAAACATGAATCCAAGTACGAGTACAGATATTCACAATACTAATGCTTCAATGAGCACTGATATGAACATGACAACAGATGAATTTGAACACCATATTGATGATGGCGTAACTGGCGCTCGTAGTAATAGTAATCCAGATGATGATGAAAATGATCAAGTATATTTAAGTAAGAAAGGTACTAGAAGGTTAAGAGATTCCAAGAGAGCAGTACAAAATAGAAATGCACAAAAGGCCTTTAGGCAACGTAAAGAGAAATATGTGAGGTTATTAGAGAATAAAGCACGCAAATACGATGAATTAGTGCAAGAAAATGCTATGCTACGCAGAGAGATTATTAATTTGAAAAATGTGATATTCCAATTGGACCAACGGTTACAAATGTTTAATGATTATTATATGACTGAAATGCAACAACAACAAAGACAACAAATGCAACCACAGGTACAACCACAGGTACAACCACAGGTACAACCACAAGCACAGTTACAAGGACCACCACCTCCACCATTTTCCCGTCATCCACCTCAACCACCACCACCTCCTCTTCCACCCCCACTGTAACCAAGGACTACAAATAAGAAATCAATAATAACCACAGTACAGTAGAATAACAACGTTGAATTTGAATAGTGGACCATAATTTTTTTAATTGATAGATTGACTAAAAGTGTAGCATACAACAAAATTGTCGAAATTATAGAACAAACAAAATGAATGAAAAAATAATACTAATAAATAAATAAATGGAGTGTGTGGTTATGAAAGTTTCATCATAAGAGATATATACCATTCATTGATTTGTTTTCATTAGTTTAAATAACCAGTTACTTTCTCTGGTATATGTCATACATACATCTTTTATGTAAAAAATATTTGTAAAACCTGTTAAAACGATACACTTGCATGAATTGAAAAAATCCTTGAATAACTCGTGGTGGATCTTTTTACCAACTTTTCCTGGTCCCGCCTGTGACGTCCAGCAATTCTGCAACGGTCGACAAATTGAACAAACACAAAACAAACACAAAATTTTGAGCCTATACACGTAAGTTGTGCCTTTACCTAAAAGGGAAACTAAGTTTTTAAACTTTTCCAGGTCTAATTCCCCAAAAGCCCTACTTATTTCTATTTTGAACTAAAAAGGTTATTTTTCAGTTTTGTTTTAAGCCCTGGTTTGAAAATTTGGCAATTGTAGGGTTCGAGAATATTCCGGAATTTTTTTTATCAAATCGAGAAACCCCTTCCACAAAAGATAATTTTGTAGATCTCAAAAGTGACACATTTATGTTATGATATACATTTAATATATAAATGGAAAGTATATGTAAGGAAGGTAATCCTCTTTTAAGGAGTCATTTTCTGCCGTTGTGAACAGTCACATCTTATTTCTTTTATTTTTTTCCATTTAGAAAGGAAGGGTAGCGATAATTATGCTTTCTGTATCAAACCGTTTGGTACTTACGAGGACTCTTCCCTTTGCAAGAATACCTGTGTCACTTACTGCAGGGAATTCAATAAGATATTATGTTCAATTAAGAACAGATCCGAAAAAGAAGAGTTTTTTGGGCAAATATGCTACTGATTTGACTGTATTAGCTAAACAGGGGAAATTAGATCCCAATATTGGTAGAGATGAAGAAATATCTCGTGCTATACAAATTTTATCAAGAAGAACTAAAAATAATCCTATTATTATTGGGAGAGCAGGTGTAGGGAAATCTTCCCTTGTTGAGGGGTTAGCACAAAGAATAGTACGCGGTGAAGTACCTGAATCACTAAAGGGTAAACATTTATACAATTTGGAATTAAGTTCTTTAGTGGCCGGTGCCAAATATAAAAATGAGTTTGAAGAGAGATTAAAAGGTGTCCTAGATGATGTAGATGATACTACAATTATGTTTATTGATGAAGCACACATGTTACTAGGGCTGGGAAGTACCGGGACTGGTGCCATGGATGCTTCAAATATCTTGAAACCTAGATTAGCAAAGGGGTTACGTTGTATTTCTGCCACTACACTAGATGAATATAAGATTATTGAAAAAGATCCAGCTTTGGCTAGAAGGTTTCAACCAATTATTTTAAATGAACCTTCTGTACAGGATACAATTTCTATTTTAAGAGGGTTAAAGGAAAGATACGAGGTTCATCATGGGGTGAGGATCACTGATGCTGCTTTAGTTTCTGCAGCTGTCCTATCAAATCGTTACATCAACGATAGATTCTTACCTGATAAAGCCATTGATTTGGTTGATGAAGCTTGTGCTGTGTTAAGATTACAACACGAATCAAAACCAGATGAGATTCAAAAATTGGATAGACAAATAATGACTATTCAAATTGAATTAGAATCCTTGAAAAAAGAAACTGATCCAGTATCACAAGAAAGAAGAGATAAGTTGAATGTTGATTTGGAGTTAAAACAAAAGGAATTGAATAGATTGACAGAGATTTGGGATAAAGAAAAGATGGCAATTGAAGCTGTTAAAAATTGTAAAGCAGATTTAGAGAAGGCTAAAATGGAATTAGAACAAGCACAAAGAAATGGTGATTACACTAAAGCATCTGAATTAAGATATGCTAAGATCCCTGCTTTAGAGAAGAAAATTGAAGAGACTAAAAAAAACAGTTCAGATGGTAATGAAAGTGAAAACTTGTTGCATGACTCAGTGACCTCAGGTGATATTTCTAAAGTAGTAGCCCGTATGACTGGTATTCCCACTGAAACTGTTATGAAAGGTGATAAGGACAGATTGCTATACATGGAAGATTCTTTAAGAAAAAGAGTTGTGGGACAAGATGAAGCAATTCATGCTATTTCTGATGCAGTTAGGTTACAGCGAGCTGGTTTAACAAGTGAAAAGAGACCAATTGCAAGTTTCATGTTTTTAGGTCCCACTGGTACAGGTAAGACTGAGTTAACTAAAGCATTAGCCCAATTCTTATTTGATAATGAATCTAATGTGATTAGATTTGATATGTCAGAATTCCAAGAAAAGCATACGGTGTCAAGATTGATTGGTGCTCCTCCAGGGTATGTATTAAGTGAATCTGGTGGTCAATTGACGGAGGCAGTAAGACGTAAGCCATATTCTGTTGTTCTATTTGATGAATTTGAAAAGGCCCATCCCGATGTATCAAAATTGTTATTACAAGTTCTTGATGAGGGAAAACTTACCGATTCACTCGGTCATCAAGCGAATTTCCGTAATACCATAGTTGTTATGACTTCAAATATTGGTCAAGATATTTTACTTTCTGATGAATCTGTTGGTGAGGGGAAAGAAGGATCTGATTCTGGTCTTATTGACCCCATAGTGAAAGCAAAAGTAATTGAAAAGATGAAAAAATGTTATCCACCTGAATTTATTAACCGTATTGATGATATTTTGGTGTTCAACAGATTATCCAAAAAGGTATTAAGATCTATTGTTGATATTAGAATCAATGAAATTCAAGAAAGATTAGTCGATAAGAGAATGAAATTGGTATTATCTGATGAGGCCAAAGATTGGTTGACTGAACATGGTTACGATCACTTCTATGGTGCTAGACCCTTAAATAGATTAATACATAAGGAGATCCTAAACACTATGGCCACCTATATGTTGAAGGGTCAATTGAGACCTGGAGAAACCGTCAATGTTACTGTAAATAAAGCTAATGACTTGGTTGTTAATCCAAATCACAAAGAAGGTGAAGTTATTGAACCTGAAGAAGAGAAATAAACAAAACCTTTCTCTGATATGATTAATGAAAACCATCTATGTTGTTATATGTAGACTTTTAGTATTATGTATAATTCAATATTTTATGACACTATTATTATGTGCTTTTTTTCTTTATTAAAGAATGAAAAATTTCAAGATTCGAGATGAGCTGAGCTGAGATGAGCTCGACCAGTTTAAATAAGAAAAATAACCCAATGACATTAGCAATGGATAGTTTTAAAACCAATTCAGAAAAGTTTGTTGAGTGGTTGGTGAATAATGCTAGTGTAAAGATATCACCAAAAATTGAAGTTGCTGATCTTCGAGACTTAAACCAAGGCCGTTGTGTTATGGCCACTGAAGATATTGTCCAAGATGAAGTGTTGTTCGAGATCCCCCGTGAATCAATCTTGAACATTGACACTTGTGAATTATCCAAGAGGTTCCCATCAGCTAAAGAAAAATTATTTGATGGTGTTGGACATTGGGAAGGACTTATTCTGGTACTTCTTTATGAATTACAAGTGATGAAGAAGGACAGTAAATGGTGGCCTTATTTTGAAGTATTCCCCTCTAAGGACGGTATGAATGGGTTAATGTATTGGAATGAAGATGAATTGAAACATTTAAAACCATCTTTAGTGTTGCAAAGAATCGGTAAAGAGAGTGCTCAAGAAATGTTCGGGACTGTTAAGCAATTAATTACTGAATTTGGTATAGAGGATGAATATATGAAGTCAATCCAATGGGATGATTTTGTCTATGTGGCTAGTGTGATTATGTCTTACTCCTTTGATGTCGAAGATTATGAAGAAGAAGAGAATGAGGACGAGGAAAGCGATGAAGAAGAAGAAGAACTTGTTGAAATTGTTCATGGTGGCGATCATCCATCTGTTCGTGCTGATAAACGTTTAAAATCTATGATCCCATTAGCTGATACATTAAATGCTGACACAAAGAAATGTAATGCAAATTTAATGTACGACGAATTTTCCTTAAAGATGCATGCTATAAAACCCATTTCAAAAGGTGAACAAGTTTACAATCTTTATGGTGAACATCCAAACAGTGAAATTCTTAGAAGATATGGCTATGTGGAGGAAGATGGTTCAAAATATGATTTTGGTGAAATTCCCTTAGCTACTATTGATACAGTGTTACAAAATGAATTTAGTCAATTGAACAAGATCGAAGATTTGTTGATACAAATATATCATACCATAAGAACTGATGATGTTGTACAGGAGAATCTTGAATTTGAAGATATTGTAGTGGATTCTTGTGAATGTTATATTGATGGCGAAGTACCACCTGAATGCACATTATTATTACAAATTGTTGTAACACTTTTACAAATCCCTGGAGTTGATAAATTTAGTGAAGAAGAGTTGACAAGAAATGTTCAAAGAGTGTCTAAGAAATGTTTCCAATTGTTAGGTGGTGGTAAGATAACCAAGAAATGTGATGATTTCTGGAAGTTGTGCATAGAAGAAAGACTCACAGATTATCATGTTGATCCCGAATTGGATGTTCAAAAATTACGCACTATGAGAGATCAATCCTGTTTAAGACGCACTATGTCCTCTGTTGTGTTACAATGTGAAGTAAATTCATTGAAAGCTTGTAAAGATGCCTTTAACAAGAAATTTAAAGTGATCGATGACCAGAAATTGTTGAACAATATTTTGAAGAGAAAAATCGACGCAGAATCCAATGAACCAAAGAAAAAGAGAGTCAGAAGAAACAAGAAATAGATCTTCCTTTTTCTCAACCTTAAAGCAAGTGGACTTACTGTATAGATCAATGTAGTATTTTTTGTATAAATTTCACATATTGTAGTGTCAATTTCATAATAAATAAGGTGAAAAATTCAAACAAACTTTAAGGCATCTTTAAGTTTATTCAGAGGGAAGTTAGAAGGAGAGTGAGAAGCCATTTCAATACGAGAACAGCCGGCTGTAACGTTACAATTGTGCTGAGAAGTCACATATTAATTAGCTAGCTCTTTTGTATAATGGAAGTGGTAACGAATCTATGGAAGGGAGAAGATGGTAACAAACGGTCGCCTACCGAGATATCCCAGGCAGATTCTGCCAGTACTTTAAGTGAAACAAGTGGATATTCTGCTGCCAAGAGTAAACGTAAGAGTACAAGTGGGATCAGTTTGAATTGGTCCAACCCCACAACCACCTCGGCCAATGCCACATCTGATCGAAGTTCCCAAAACAAACCCACAATAAGCATGGACAAGTCTTCCTCTATACAACAGATGATGACTGATACATTAGTTGAGAAGATTATCAAGATGGCATTACCACCCTCTTCATTAGCTATGAAGGATCAAATTGCTACACGGATGGCATCAGCAAAGAATAGACCAAGTTTATCTGTCCCACTGTTATCAAGAAATTTTATACAAATGAATTCTAGATTGGGGCTACCCTTTACCGTGATAGATGGTGTAATTAATTTTATTAATTGGGAAAATGTTCCTATGACATTATCTATAATGTGTCTTTATACATTATGTGTTTTAAACCCATTGATTGCCATCACATGTGGACCTATTTGTTATCTTTTATTTCAAGTTATGGTCCCACATTATATGTATGTTCATTTACCTAATCCAATTGATGGGAACGAAGGAGTTATAGAAACAAATCGTAATCCTGCACAGGGTCCACCATTAAGAGAACCGATTTTACCTGAACCTGTCCCAGAATTTAGCCAAGAATTTGTAATCAATTTGCAAGATTTACAAAATCATGTGTTACTATATGTGGCAGTTTATGATTTTGTTTACTTTCTATTAAAGCGTGGTGCATTTTTCATTAATGAACAAATTTCAACAGCATGGTTTATTACTTTATTAAGTTTTGCTGTAGTTAATTATCTTTTCATTGATATACTGTGGCCATTAATTCCAATTAAATTTTTATTAGTCTTGTTGGGTTGGAGTTTAATAATATTATTACATCCAAATAATCGTAATAATTTTGTACAAAAATTATTATCTGAAGAGACAAGATTATCATGGTTACAATTTACAAATCGTTATGAACATAAGATTAATGAACAATTAAGATTTGTGGAGGCTCGTGAAAATCGTATTGTGGATGTATTTGAACTACAAGTTTATAAAGACGCACATAAAGAATGGACCACAATAGGATATCATTACGATGATTATACATTGTATTCACCCTTAAGACTAGCTGGTAAGAAATTTGAATCAAGTTGTGTGAAGACATTAGATGAAATCAAACCACCCATTGGGTGGGGGTGGGTTAAAGGTAATCTATGGGAATTAAATTTAAGTCCCGAGAAATGGGTACGTGAAAGATTTATTAATGATGTGGAAGTTCATTCCAATACTAAATGGGTATATGATAACATAAATACAAAACAGGGATCAAATATATATAGAAGAAGAATGTGGATACGTCATGTTATTCGTGAGATTAAAGTTGGTTCCACCAGGGATAATAGTGATGATAGTGTTATTTCTATAAATGATGAGGGGGATGTAAGTGGAGCGAATATGAATGTCGAGTGGAGAAATGATAGTAATGTTATAGGTGGTACAGATGACAGTATTCATATGAATGAGTTGAATGATGTGTCTCATGAAGACATTGAAGAAGTTGTAAACCCATTAAGAGAAGACCATGGAGTAGGACATAGCTCCATCCAAGGTATAGCACGTAGATCAATGTCTGGTGCAAGTGGAAGTCCCAGACTTACAAATATTGATCGGGTAAAGACGAACGAATCCCTATCTGCTAAAATCTCTGAAGAAGAAGAATTATTGGACCCAAGTGTGGTTTCTAATGACGTGACGAATATTTTAAATACCTCTATATGATATATGTATACATTTTATTTTTGCATAAAACTTTCTAAAGATAAGAGTCCACCAGATTTCTTATTATTTTTAGTTTCTTTATCCTTTTGAGATAATAAATTTGATAAATTGTTCATCCTTCTCTTCTTAGCTCTATTCTTAGCCTTTGACCCACTCTTTTGTACATGACCTGATGATTTAGTCTGCACAGTTTTACTAGAAATGGACGTTGGTAACGGTTTAGGTTCTAACAAAGTTTCAGTCTCTTTATTACAAACAAGACATTTATATTTAAAACTTGAAACAGACTCAGACATAGACAAATTAACCCCTACCACTCTGACCACACCACACTGGGGACAAAATTTACCCATTGAATCAGTTAATTGTGAAGGTAAATTTAATTGATATCGTTTAGTAGCATTATAAAATTTTTTCAAATATAGACCAGAGACAGATGTATTCTTTAAAGATGGGACTAAATGTAATAGATCGTATTGGTATTGCAAGTGTCTGTCCCTGAATCTGATCTTCTGATCCTTGTTCATTTGTGTGTAGGAGTTTTCGATTGGGATTCGTCGTTTGTTTTTAGTGGTTGCCAAGTGTTTTATTTACACTTTCAATGATAAAATTTCTTGTCAGCGATGAGATGATCTTAAAAGAAGCCTCGAGCAAGCAAAAGAGGTCGTTGCAAAAGAGTTCCAATGCTATCAGACCTGTAACGTGTCTTGTAATAATATTGTAGAAGTAAATGTAGTGCTAGTGGGAGAAAGTTCGTCTTTAAAAGAACATCAAATGCAGTTGCTGTGAGTAATAATCGGAGTGGGAACATTAAACGAGCATCCACAAATGTATTTAAAGCGAGGGGTTTGCTGAAGGTGTTGGTGATCCTCTTTCCTAGGCTACTATAACCACCAAGCAATGAATAAACAGGACGTGATACGCAACATCAACGGCCAATGTCAATGGCAATTGCAAGATCTGGTGACTTGTGTTCGCCAGGATGCAGTGGATGGACGGAATCCACAGACAAGGAAGTGTGAGGATAAAGTGGTATTGGTGGATATTACTGACAAGGGACAAGTGGTGTTGCAGTGGCAGGGCAAGGAATATGATTGTTCCAATGGTGACAATGCAATGGGGCAATGTGTAGATCCTACGACCTTATACGATCTGTTCCATTCTGTCCATAGACACATGACTAAGAGACACCAGATGGGCCCCAGACCCGTCGAGAAAGTGGTGGGCCCCACTGGACCGCTAGATTGGCTTGTGATTGGACTTGTAATGTTACCCACGTTATGTTACATATATCGTCCCATCCTATACATTTTATTCAAATGGGACATCCACTTACACATTGTACCCTGGTTGGACCAAGACAGGGTGCTTCTAGCAATCATTGCAGCTGAGTTCATTGCCCACGGACTTGAGACTCGATGGTTCTTGGTGCCCCAATTGAGGTTCCATAGGGTTCCTCCCAAGTTGTGGTGGCCCTGGGTCTTGTGGGGGTTCTTGGAAGGCTATGGGCCCGTGAGAAGACTCCAAAATTACAGCCGGACGCTGGCCATTCAGCCACTGTTAGTGGTGGCTCAGGAAGAAGACACTACATTGCCTTAGTAGAATCAACAGTATATAAAAGTAGTAGTTGTGTATGTTAATCACTTAATGAAATGTTATTTAATATTGAAAAAGGAAGGCTCGATGATATTAAAAGCGATAAGAACTTGCAAGGAAACAAACCATACACACACATATTGAGAGAAGGAGTGATGGTAACGAGTGATCCTGCAGAGAAGTACAAGCATGTCAAGTTGTACACAGACTATAATCTGGACACTTATGAAGGACTGCTGGGCAGGAACTCTAAAGATGACAGAAAAAGAGGAAAACATAAGAAACATCTGGCATCTGTATTGAAGAAACCAGGGGGTGAAAGTGGTGATGTTGACACGACTAGTGACCATACAAGTCCATATTTACAATACAAACCTTGTGTCTCCTTTGATACTGTTCCTGTTTCGTCACCAAGTAAAGATTCTTTGATAGAAAGGGAATATCCAAGTTACGATTTCCCTGGGGTTCAAATCCCACCAGAACTTTATACTATGGATGAATGGTACGATAATGAGAGTGGGTATGCAACTCACGACAACACCGGTTATTTCATTCATAATGATTATGTAACCAATTCTGTTGACGGTAAGGGAAACAAAAATAATAATAGTGGCTCCACTGATATACCACCAAGAACAAGGTCCCCTACTAGAATAAAAAACCCAACAACATTAAGACAGATGCAAAATATGTTTAAAGTGGCTTTAAATGGGAAAATTGTCAGAGAAGATTATCCCAGTAGACCCACTGTTAATAATGATGCAATGATTATTAATAGAGCTTATGATCAATGGAGTTCCCTGTGGAATAAACGTAGACTGACCATTGATGATAGACTATTAGATAGAAAGAAATATTTTAAACATCCAGAGATCTTATTTCCTGATATGAGAAAGGACAGTAAAGATGATATTAAACTACTAGAGACAAAGGATAAAGAATTTCAAAATATGACAAGACGGGAGAAGACACGTTGGTTAATAATGAATCAAGTCATTGGATATCCAACGGGACCCAAGACTATACTTTGTCACATTAGTGGTAGAAAACATACTTGGGTGGGACTTGATTATACTATAATGAAAATGGCACAAGATACAGATCATGTGGTTATTGTAGCCAATTTGGCTAAATTGAAGAAAATGACACCAACAATTCATAAGAAACATCATCATCCACATCATATTCGTAATCATTCACGTCAACCTTCGTATGCTAGATCCATGTCCAGTATGTATACTTCTAGTAACCCAGTCACAAGAATTCAGCAAGAGGCGGATGATGCTGATGGGCTAGGTTTAACAAGAGTCAAATCTGTGGATGCTACTCTATTAGACGGTAACAGTGCTTCATCAAGTGATGAAGAAGATGAACTGGAGGATCCTGAATGGGCTAGCGGATACGATAGAAGAAATATTGAGGATAAATTGAATGATCTTTTGTTATACATTAGTGTACTATTATCCAAAGAGCCTAAATCCATTAAAGTTACCGTTGAAATTGTCATTGGTAAATCTCCACAAGTGTTAAATGATATGGTTAATGTTTATATGCCAGATTTATTTGTAATGTCAAAGAAAAAGCTTACATCTGAAATTCGTTGGCATTCTGTTCATTTAACTGATAAATTCTTAAAACATTCTCCTGTCCCCGTTTGTGTTGTGTTTGTAAAACCAATGTTTAAATTTGAAGTCGATTTAGAGAAACAATTTGCTCGAGACCCTACTCTCATCCCATCTATTAACGTTCAAGAAACTAAAACTTTATATTCATTATCTCAATTGGATAAATGGATAAACAAATCTATTGAGACAGGTAGTAAGATGGGCCGTCCACAACAACCTAAAGTTATGAAATCAATGATTGAAATTGCTTTGGCTAGTGATAGTAAGGCGGGATCTCATCATTCACGTTCTTCTGCAAGTCTATCGCCCCATCGTAGTAGTAAGAATAGTCATGAGGGAACAATATCTCCACCATCTAATAATAGGAGAACACCCACGATGTCTCCATTAAGACATGAACAACATCGTCCTGAATTAGTACATCATGGTGCTTCGGTACCAAGTAATATGGGGGTTCCTTTATCTAAGACAAGAACAATTTCTGCTGCAAGACCTGTTAAGAATTGGAATGCAGATAAAAACAGTTTAAGAAGAATTAAATCTAATAATTCTAACAATTCAACAAGTGATAGTAGTACTGGTAACAGTATTACCAACAATGGTGGTGGTGGTGGTGGGTTTTTGTCATCGCTGTTCAGAAGAAGGTGGTGAATTGTTTTTGTTAGATTTATTCCATGTAATAGGAATCTAACTAAAGCATTTATTTATATAAAATATATTTACATATACATTTGCACCAATATTTATGACATTTATTATTCGTTATGATACGTTATTCTGTTAAGAGACGGCTCACTTTAATAAAGATCGAATTTGATTGTGCCTTCAGTAGAAAAGTGAAAAGTTTTAATGTATTAACAACTTAATACAGATAGACAATATACACAGTAAGTAGGAGATAGATGACTGGAAAAGGTCTAAAAACTACGTTACATCCCGGGTTAACAAACCCAAGGCTGTTAAAACGGGATTCAAAGAATAATAATAATCCATATTTAAGTGATGCTAATAAACATATCGATAAGAAGAGACGTTTAGGTCCATTCCATCAGAAAGGTGATATTAGTGGTCCATTGGAAAGGGAAAGAAGACAACTAGATGTCATACAGTTGAAGATCCAACGGGGAGAATTACCTGATCCTGTGGTGGGGGAAGATAAATATTTTGTGAAAGTAGAAGATATACCAGAAGTTGAATGGTGGGATCAGAAGTATTATCTTCCAGAGCAAGAGTCAGACGAGGAAGATGAAGAAGAAGATGATGAGAAATATTGTCCCTCCATTAAATATATACTTCATCCAGTGCCTCCAGAGGTTGGCAAGGACACAGAAGTTAATGCCAAATTATATTTAACCCAGAAGGAAAGGCGTCAATTACGTCGAAATAAGAGGTTATTACAACAACAAGAGACTCAACGACAAGTTCAACTTGGTATAATCCCCAAACCAGCAAATAAAGTGAAATTGTCTACTATGATGAATCAACAAGGCCAGGGAATTGATATGCCTACTGGTTGGGAAATGGAAGTGAAAGATGCAATGAATGAACGTAAGAGGCAACATGATTTGACTAACCAACAACGACATGAGATGGCCAAGTCTATGAAACGGGAACAAGCCACGAATAAGGAGCCCTTACAAGATGATTTCTTGGTTCAAGTTTACAATTTTAAACAATTAATTAATCCATCAATACGGTATAAATTGATGACCAATGCACGTCAATTAGATATGAGAGGTGTCTGTTTAAGAGCTGGAGATGAAGGTTCCGGGATCATCATTGTCCTAACGCCCAAGGAGAAATCAATCAATTTCATGCATAGATTAATAATGAATCGATTACCTTGGAAGGAAAGTTTCACTTTAAAGAATAGTGATACAGTCAATGATATGTCTCATAATGAGGTAGAAATGGTATGGTCAGGACATGTTAATAAGGCAGAATATAGTCAATTCCCATCGCGTTGGTTTATGAGGGTTTGTAAAGATGAAGAAGATATTAAAAGAGTACTGTCTCAATTCCGAGCAGAACATTATTATAAAGTGTAGTGATATATATATATATAATATATATACTTGTATGTATTATTTACACGAAGGACGTAAGAACATTGAATTATTCTTTGATCTTGGCTAAGATTTCAGAGTCTCTGAATAAGATGACTTCATCATTCTCTTGATCAGATAATTTAATTGGAGATCCACCAAATTGTGGAATCAAGACTTGATCACCTGGTTTCACTTGTGGAGTCACTTTGTTCCCATTAGCGTCGGTGAAACCTGGACCCACAGCTAAGACAGTGGCTTGATTCAACTTAGCCACATTCTTTTCAGGTAAATAAAGACCAGAGGCAGTCTTAGCTTGTGCTTTCACTCTTTGGACCAAAACACGGTCTAATAATGGGACAATGGATTTAGCAGATTTCAATAAAGTGGACATTTTCAACTTTCTAGTTGGTTCGTGATGGGTATAATTGAGATTGTTTTCTTTATTACTCAAATTGCAAAGTTCAAGATGATTCATTAAACTTTGAAGGTTTAATTTAAAGATTCGAACCAGAACGCTTACCCGGTTGAGTCCCGTGACCACCGCAATAACGTTCCAATCTCACCATCAACAGTCCATCTAAAGCAACTTAGTTCACTCTCAATTAACTACAATAATAATATATATGTTTATATACACCTAGAAGAAATCATCTAATGATCTTTGGGAATCAATTTTAATCAAATCCAACATGCCATCGGGTAAAATTGGTTGACCTGATTTCTCATCTTTAACATATCTAAATGGCATCTCAGTGGCTTCATGCTTGTTGAATCTAAATTCTGGATAATCAATAAACGATATTTGATCCAAATTTAGTTGTCTCTTAGTGATGATTTGTGATACTCTCACAGCCGTATCAGTAGTCATTTGTTTATCTCCCAATCTTTTCCCAATTAACAAACCTGGATGCAATTTAAACAATTCACTAGTTCTATCCCTTGGTGGATGATCCCCTAGGATCCCACCGAATAATAAGTATTGGAATTTATCAGAATCGGATGGAGCCAAATCTTCAGTGGCACGAGGATCCAATAGACACACAGAACCTGGTTGCATAGGTGGTAAATTCAATTGTGGAAATTCAGTAGGAACACATTCCAACCCACTATGAGTCCATTGTAACCCCATTTCTACCAATTGAGCTGGAATATCCTTCTCTGTAATGTCCTTTGACACAGATACAAGAATTAATTTTTGGGCACCAACGTCTCTAATAATTTGAGCATATTCCAATGTGACCCATTCACTAAAACCATCCTCCATGTGTTCAATAATGTAAAGCATCGTTGTGTGTGTTTGTGGCTATTTGCTGGATGAGATATCTCTTTGTTGGGATAAAATTAACATTGAAGAGATGAAATCAAAGAGTGAAAAATTTTTTAAAATGGTGATGAGCCCAATAGACAGAACAACAATCAGGCTCTTGAATACCGTAATTGCTCTCTGGCGACGACTTGTGGTTGGAATTGAATCAAAAATACGACTCGTTGTGGGGAGTTTTCTATGGGTTGCCAATGGGCACTCACGTTGCAAGGAAACCCACTTTCACAAAGGAAACCTTGTATAACACCACAAAGCATGTAATTACAGGACTCGTAATGCAATTGATTGCGTGCCCCCGAGATGAATTGAGTCCATTGAGGCTCGTTGTCGATGATGCGGTACTCTGTGTCATTCCCTTGAGCTTTCACCAAGTCACTGGACACATGGCCAAACATGTAGGACCATACTGTGCCGTGAATGAATTGTAATATGTCAATGATTTGTAAATCTCTTCTCTTCATTCTGGGAATATCTTTCCCCAAGGAGATAAACTCATCTCTGGATGTGTTTGTCGAGGGAAGGGAACTTGTTGCGCTGGACACAGATTGTGTAGAGTTGTTGACACCACTTGTCGACAAAGATACCATTGATTCCTTGGCTTTAGTCATCACAGACACAGGCACTGAAGCTCTATAATTCAACAATTCCAACACATTAACACCAACACGATATCCAACTTGAATCAATTTAGCTTGAAATTGTTCAATGGATTCAGATTGTTTATACATTCGCTGGATCATTTCTTGGTATAACAAAGTCATTAGAGATAACGAAACTTCTGATTGTTGTTGTTGTGGCTTTCCGTGGGGCAACAGACTACGGTCGTAAATTCTGGACACTGGCATGGCTCGGTTTACTATGTTCTTGTGGGGCTCTTTCTACCGCTAGGTTGGCTTTCTTTTAAAGATTCGATATCTGAAATAAATTTAATGGGTCTTTTTGAACAGAAGGGAAGAAAGTCAGACAGGCAGACAGCTGGGCAGAGAGAAAGATGGATCGCAGCAGCAACAGGCCATATTACAATTCAGACACATTCAACATTGGTTACTCTGCTGTGTTTCGTCCCGGGATTGGGATCCTGGACCCACATAATGTCACTTTGACAGATAAATTGGCCATCATCAACAAGAACAATGCCACCACAGCAAATCCCATCCCCAGACTCAAGAGTGTCACGCCTTTGCAAATTAGCAATAATAAGTCCATGTGGAGGGTTATGTGGGGGAAACTAGACACTACTGGTACCACATTATATTCTTTGCTGTTAAGACAGTTCTGTTTGCAACCATTCCAAGTGGCTAAGTTGTTATTGCAATTAGTATCACCACAGGAGAAGAAAATTGTTCCTGGTGCAACAGCACATGAACTGGTGAGTGACAGTGAGGAGGAAATAGATTTCTTCCCACCAACAAACCAAACACTTTCTTCCCAAGAGTCAACCTTATCTACAAGTTATCAACTTCCCACATCCACGAGTAACCCTTTGTTACACTTCCCTCGTCTAGACACATGGACTATCATCTCTACTATACAACAAAAATTGGGTGTCAAAGCTTTATGGACTTCATTCCAGAACGTATTGCTTTATGACACATTATATCCATTGGTAACTTATATTTTAAAGGCTACAATAATTACTCCCACATTAGCAATCTTACAACCTGCTAAGATGGTTTATGCCTTGACCACACAGACAATGGTTAATTGTATGGCAGATTTTATTACAGAGGCCTTTATCCTATTACCCATTTCTTTAAACCATATCAAACGTATAATGTTTATGGGTCAATCCAATACAAAAGGGTCTCTCCTGGTACAACAAAACGTTTATTTGTTCCATCTTTTACCTTGGGACCACACACTAGTCACTGTACAAGGTATTACATTGGTGAAAGTGATAGTAAACAATTTATCTCATCATTTATTCGAATTCATTATCCTTTATGGGATCAACTTATCTCATTTGACACCGCAAGAGAGATGGATCATTGTAGTAAGTTTAAATTTGGCCATGGATTCTTTACAATTAGTGTGTAAGTTACCTTTAGAATCCCTTATCAACAGATTCAAATGGAAATATATCACAGAATGGACATCGTCTCTACAAGATGATAACCTACTATTATTCAACCTCATCGATATTCATTCTCAAGAGATATGGCATGGGTTATGGCGGGGGTGGAGACTACATTGGGTCAGCCGCATGTGTGGTACCATGTTTAAATATTTGAACAGGCTAGACACAGACTTGGAATGGGAGAAATTCTAACCATCAAAATGGATAATTCATGTATTTATTAAACCCATTATTATTATTATTATATAAACATCACTCTATATATATATTCGTAATTTCTTCACTATGACTACTGTTGTTTCTCACTTTCTGCAATGAGAAATTCCCCCAGGGCTTTCAATGGATTCTGTGGCTTCTCCACAGCGATCTGTCTCATTCCTCGAAGTAACGTGGGGGTCACTTTATCGTTCAAGTACTGTCTCGTGGAAGATCCACCTACAATTCCACCCAGAGAGGGCATTGCAGGCTCTTTCTTCACAGGTGACACCGAGGGTGATTGTGTTGGCGGCACTGACATTTCATGACTGCTTTCCATTGCTTCAACAGATTCTTTTCTATGGGACTACACTAAGTCATTACAAGGTAGTAACGTTATTATTAAAAGTGAATCCAAATCCTTTAAAGTGAAAATTTATTTAAATTTAACTTGCAAGAATTCCAAGGTCGATAGGATAAAGAACCCTACCCCCCTAACGCTATAACGATATCAGAATGTCTGTAGAAGATCCGTTCGATCAAGTGTTGGAAGACACAAAAGAACAGTTAACTAGATTAACTAATTATTTACCATCTCATGGAATTGATAATGAAGTCATTGATATTGTGAAGGATGTTCATGAAACCATTCAAGATTTAGAGAGATCCCTGGTAGTGATGAGTAGAAATCAATTGGATACACAACAAAGAGAACAAACATTGAACGAAGTGAAATTACAATTAGATCATTTGGTGAAAGATTATAATATTGATCCTGAGGCACAAACACCTGTGATACCCCAACCTTTACCAGATACATCTACACAACAACAGCAACCACAACAGGAAGATAATGTGGCTAGAACACCCCCACCCATGACGACAGATGGATTTCAGGAACAAATGTTACAAGAACAAGATGTTCATTTAGATAATATTCATCAAACAATGCAAAATTTACATTTACAAGCACAAACTATGGGGGAAGAATTAGAAGATCAAGGTCAATTACTTGATGACTTAGACACTAATTTTGACTCTGTCACTAACAAGTTAAATAGATCTAGAAGGCAATTGGAATGGGTTTATGAAAAGAATAAAGAAAAATTTAATGATTGTTGTATATTGTTACTCATTATTGCATTAATTGTCCTATTAGTTCTTGCGTTTATCGCATGAATTATAACCTCGCCACATCTAAATAAATAAATAAATAACTAAAATAAATAATAGTGTCTATATAATAAGCATAGAAAGCTCTTTCCACTTTTTTTTTATTATTTCTAGCTATGATCAGAAGATTTCTTTCGTTGTTGAATCTTGAATGCTGCAGAAGCACCAGAACTTGCAACATTTTGATCTGATGCTTGTTGACCTGATAAAGTATGGATCACCTCATATCGACTACTACTTATTACCATATCCTTTGGTGCGTTATACTTCTTAGCAGGAAATAATGGCGAAGAAACCAAAGGTGGTGATGACATCCCACCGTTGGTATTGGTATTAACATTACCAAAATCCAAGGGAGCACCCATAGGGAATGGTTTAGATCTTAGTGGAGGTGAAAACAATCTTTTGCTCTCATATAAGAAAGGTGAACTGGGTTGTTTATTATTACTATTATTATTTGTATTTCCACGTAACGTAGTAGGTAATGTGATGGTAGGTGATGACATTAAATTTGTTGTGGTGGTTGTATTACGAGTACCACTAGACGAGTTCGTTTGAGACACAGATCGGCTCTTAGTCGAACTGGAAGATACTTGTCTTTGTCTTGCACCATTACTATGCAGTTGTGCCATGTTATTATTGACAGGTTTATTTGAATTTACTTTTCTTGAATCATTATTAATATTGTTCCCATTAGTGGTGTGAGTTTTGACTGTCGGAAGTGCAGGAGATTTGGGTATCGGTTTCTTAGTCACGGCAGTGTTAGAAGTGGGTCCGGCTCTTGTCAGTGTGGTATCGTTTGTAGATGATTTTATTATCGGTGGTGATGGAGATCGTTTCTCATTTATGGTAATATTATCTAATTTTGCGACTGTAGATTCTAAATCACTCTTACTTGTGTCACTATTATCTACTTGGTTCTCTATCAATTGTCGTACTCTAAAGAAACAATCCACCCATGTCTCATTACAATTAATCTCATTATCATTATTTGGTACTAATTGTTTCCCAGGTAATGATATAAACCAAATTTTATGCTTATACTTCTCTAAGATTAAAAATCCTGTGTTTTCAGATTCATCAAATTCAAAATCATATACTGATAATTCAGAATCACCAATATTAACCATAAATTGTTCATTATTATTTGTATCGTTATAAAATAATGATCCGTTTTTCTTTAAAATTAAAGAAATTAAAGGACGAGTAGTAGATTTTAATTCATCCTGATTTTCTGCCACAAATGTGGTAATTAAATCATCATCAATTTGATTATAACTTGATGATGACATTCCTGGTCCTTCTTGTTTATATGGAATTTCATGAATATAGACGTAACCTTCCTTAAAAATGTTTAGTATAGTTAATTTTGAGGTTGAATTCTTGAAAACAGTTTGTGGTTGGACTGTTAAAGGTGGTGTTTTCGATTTCATATTATTTAAGGAAGGTTGAGTTTCGGTGGATATTATGGGTTGTCTTGGAGTGGAATTTCCAGATAGTGATTTTGATGGAATAGAATCATTTGATTTTGAATTAGTCATTTGAACGTTGTCTTCTTTGAGGTTAGGTGGAAGAGTATGTTTCATCAATTGAGGAGGTAAGACATTGTTCCCATTCAATATTGTGGTGGTATTATTAGTGGAAGTGCTTGGAATTCTATTAGTCATTATTAAATCATTATTAATGTTATCAATATCTGTAGTCATATCTACAACTTGTAATTTATTATTTGCATTGGTTGATATACCTAATTTCTTTCTCCATTCCACTATACTACTTGTTGTGTTAGAAACTTTTGCAGGTTTCTTTCTCTTTTGTTTTGTTATGGTAATATTTTTCACAGGGGTATCTATGATATGTAATTGTCTATTAGGTATCATTCTATGATATGAATTTGAAGTATTATTATTATTTTGAAGTATTGATCTTCTTGTGGTTTGGATATTGTCATTTTGTTGTATTTGCCATATACCTTTCCATATACTTATCTTATCATCCCAATCGATATTAGTAAACCAAATATTTTGTTTAATGGCTTTTAAAGATAATCTTTCATTAGAATCAATGACAAGTATTCTTCTCACTAAATCAATCACCATTGGTGGTACACCGGCCTTTGGTAATATTTTACTCTTACCATTCCACGTATAATCCAATGCAACAATCTTCTCAAACGTTTTCAATTCATTTTCGCCTCTAAATGGTGGATGACCTTCAAAAAATTGATATATCATACATCCAAGAGCCCAAATATCAGAACCATAACTACATTGGTTATATAATAATAATTCTGGTGAAACATATTCTGCAGTCCCCACAAATGAGGAAGAGTTGGTAATTTCTTTGTTATTATTATTCGAAGTCAATGCAGCACCAAAATCTGTAATCATTAATCGACCATCTTTATCCAGTAACACATTTTCTGGTTTTAGATCTCTGTGAATCACACCTTGTGAATGAATATAACTTAATGTATCAATTAATTGGATTGTGAAGTGTTTTGACCATATTTCATTGAAAGTGCCACGTTTATGCAAAAGAGATAATAATTCTCCACCTGAGGCAAAATCAAGTACAAAATATAAGTTTTGTTCATCATGGAATGTATAATGTAATTTAACAATACCAGGATGATTTGCTTTAGCCAAAAGATTCAGAGTGTTTTTCTCAATAGTAACGTATTTCACCTTCCCCTCTTTAATAATATGTGATTTGGAACATACTTTAATGGCATACACTCGTTTAATATTCCTCTTATCGTAGGCCTTGTACACTGTAGAATAGGACCCATGTCCAATTTCTTCTTTGAAGATAAAATCCTTTGCTGAACATTTTCTGGATGCCATTGGAACATGCAATTTGTTTGCTCTTTGTATATCTTTAATGGAGTATGTGAAAAAAAAAAAAAGTGCCGTAAGTGGGACGTAGATCAAAGTTGCAATTGATATATTCAAAGGATCAGCTTCAGATCAAATGTGGAGTGAACGGCGGTAGTAGTGTCCTGTTTTTCTTCTTTCTTTCTCTCCCTTTCCAGCAGCAGCCTACAACACTAGCAAACTAACTTTCCTTGTGGATTCTGCCGGCTTCTTCTGCTTCTCGTTGGTAGAGGTTTACTTTCTTTTAACCGCTGTTCTTTGCACTGCAATTCCACTTTTAACCTTCCCAAATTTGGTTTCTTGATTTGATTTCCAAGAAATGGGGCCTCGAGAGTCGTCTTGGACGGGTGTCACAATACTTTTGGGAAAATAAAAAAATAAATGAAAAATTAATTTTAAAGATGAAATTGTGACGCTTTCCAAAAGAAGGTCATCGAGCCCTCAAAATGTCTGACTTGCATCACTTGTTGACGTTCCCACAGAGGCCCATTGATGAGGAAACTTATTTGCTTCCCTTAGCCGATTTTTTGAAGTCTGGAATTCCCGCTACTTATACTTTAGAACAAGCGGCAGCATTTGAAAGAGGCGATGAGGATGAAGATCATGAGGATGGATCTAATACTACTCCAATGCATATCTTGGCTAGATCTTTGCCTTTGGATTTGACTACAGAGGAGACTGCCGTGGTTTTGAAGGTGTTGGATACTTTGTTTGAATATGGTGCTGGATGGAGTTTCTTAGATTATGAAAATAAAGCAGTTGGTGATCTTTTATTGGAAAGGGGTCAAGATAAAAATGGTCCTTTATACCAACGTATTGTTGAGGCTGGTGTCAGTGCAGAATTACTTTTACGTAAAGTGGAAGGTGGAGAAATTGAATTTCTAGATGAAAATAATTTTGATCCAGCTTCAAATGTGAATGAACCCGTTGAAACTCAAGAAGTGGTAAAAGAAACTAACCCAGTTGAAGATCCAGATGCTACTGCAGGGGATCAAATGACTTATTTAAATACTAAATTAGAGTATACTGAAGATGCTCTAGTCACTGAAGAAAATAGAGATGGTGTTATGATGGAATGGGAAGATCAAATTATGAAATTGGCTGCTGAGACCATGTTCCCACCCACATTGACATCTCCTCATGATGCCGTCGTACTAAATATTGGTTTTGGTATGGGGATTATTGATACATATATTCAAGAAAGGGGACCTAAATTGCATTACATTTGTGAAGCTCATCCAGATGTACTTAAAAAGATGAAACAAGATGGTTGGTATGAAAAACCAAATGTGGTTGTATTGGAAGGTAGATGGCAAGAGACGTTAAATGATTTATTGGATAAAGGTGATGTCTTCTTCGATGGTATATATTATGACACCTTCAGTGAACATTATAAAGACATGTTAGACCTTTATGATGTTATTGTGGGGTTAATTAAACCAGAAGGTGTGTTCTCATTTTTCAACGGTTTAGGTGCTGATAGAGAAATTTGTTATGATGTTTATAAGAAGATTGTAGAGATTGACGTGGCTACATATGGTATGAAATGTGATTTTGAAATCATCGATATAACAAAGATTTTACCCGATTGGAAAGATGTGAAAAGATCATACTACAATTGTAATTATTACTATCACCCACGCATTTCCTTCATATAGTACTGAGATAAAAACAGGAAAGATACCTTATTACTGAATCTTGTTTCTATTAGAATATATGAATATATATTTGTGTATGCATGTATAAAATACGTTATTATAATTATTGTCATTACTTAATTATTGCTACAATTAGTTCTTTCACTATTATTATTATTATTATTATTACATTAAATTAGTCAGTTTGAGTGATTTTCAACATTTACCGTCGAACCATTGGTGATATTAATTAGGCGACTGTCTATATTCATCTCAGAAGTAGTGTCATTCTTGCCTTTGGAAGAGTTTTGGGTACTGGTAGAAGCAAAATTACTCATTCCAGCATTATTAACTTTATTAGTAGGCTCAATATGGTTTGCAACTGACGACGCAATTTTAATATGAGATAAACCAGTATGACCTGAACCTCCTATGGCTTCATCAACTTTTCTTTTCTTACGCTCGGGTCCAGATGAAGAGTTGGCCACTTCATTTAACCATTTTTCAACTTTACGAGCTATATCTAATCTGTCCAAATTAACAGCTACCATGTTTAAGACATCATTATCAGTAAGTGTAATTTTATCCTTCTTATCAGTAGTTGTAGGTTTTTGAGTCAGAAATTGTGTAAGGCCACCTTCTTCACATTTCCTTTTGAAAGTGGCTTCAATCCATTCAAGTTTTTCTTTAGTATTATCAGTACCGTAGGCCTTATTAGCACGTTTTTTCAATCTTGACCGCAAATCATTAATTCTATTTTGTCCACTATTGGCCTCTCTCCATCTTCTCTTTCTTTCATTACTAATATCCTTTCTTAGTGTATCAAATTCTTCATGATTTAACAATTCCTTCAATTTCTTTTGTAAAATACTCCTCTTCCCTACCATATTGGAAAAATCAGGAATCTCAAAATTGTACATAACTTTGAAGGTAGTCCTTTTCTCTCTAGGTTTAAATGGTTGCATTTTTCTTTCGGTCGAATGTTGCAACAATTTGTCAATAGGTGATGCTCTCTGTTGGGAAGGTGGAACTAAACCATCAAGATTCAAGACACCATTAGGACCGATTCTTCTTTTTCTCTTCTCTTCTGTGATAAACTTCTTTTCAATTTCAGGAATTATATCATTTAAAGTTGATGTAATAATACTTGTGATTCCAACAGGAAGGGACTCGTCACCGTCTTCTGTAGATCCTTGAAGTTGTTGTGTAACTAATGATTCTACCATAGATTCGACTTTGACTGGATTACTGATCATAACTGGTCCTTTAGAAAGTTGAGAATTATCTATTGGAATTATTTTAAGCCCACTGTCATTTTCAGTTTTGACTTGAATAGGAGTTTCGTGTAATTGATCTGTTTTAGCTTCTTTATTTTCCTTTAGATTATCTTTCACATTTGGCTCTGAGCTATTTTCTGACTTTTGAGAAACTGGGATTGATTTAGGTGTGTCATTTACAACCCCTTCTGGGTAATCCTTTTGAGTCTTCAAATTTCCTTTTCCTAATAAAGGTATACGCAGAGGTATGTTAATGTTTTCAACACCAGATGACATTATGTCCTTAGAACCTGAGCCATCAGTAACCGAAGCTAGTTTTTCGTTTGATGATGGTTTAGTCATATCCTCCTTAGCGATTTTTTCCGTTTGTGTTGGAATTGTTTTATCCGAAATACTGTTGTTCACATCAATATGTTTGGCTAAGTCCTTGTTCGCTTCCGAATTATCTATAGTATTTAATGTCTTTTTGGTCAGTTTATTACCCAATTTCTTGGAATTATGTACACCAAATATCGGAATGTTTATGATATTACTTTGATGCTTTTCCTTGGTTTCATAACCTGTAGCGTTAAATGTCTTTGTTATAGGGGTATGGCCCAATTTTTCGGAGCTATTCGTACCAAATATTGGAATATTGAGAACGTTACCTTCACCTTTTTCCCTGGCATTATTATCTAAATCCTTGGTAGATGTATGAGGAGGTTCAGCGGTGGCAATTTTTTCTTTAGGTATATCTTGTATCGAGGTATTCTTAATATTACTGTGTAGAACTGCCGCTGTGCCAATGTCAGTTACTGTGGATATTGGTGTGGTAGTATTCGCTGAAGAAGAGTTATCCTTTTCCTCACCATCAATAATTTGATCAATTGCAATCGCATCCTCAGATGTAGCGGATTTTGTTTCTGATTGAAGTGTGGCATTCGAAGTATCAGCATTATTTTTTTCATCTTGATCTTGATCATCGATTACAATAATATTAGAAGGTTTTGGAGAGCTGATTTTAGGCCGCTTTGTTAATGGAATTAATGTTAATACTTTAGATATATCCTCTTGTTTTGGTTGTAAGGTTTCGATGTCTGTACTTGATAAATTTCTTTTATTTGGATTAATCGTATTTAAAATCGGTATCCTATTGAGACCATTTGAAGATAGGGCAGAGAGAACAGTTTTATGAGTATCATCTTCTAACTTGATCTTGGATAATGGTTCCCTTAATTGTTGTTCTCTGGCATTTGTTATCACCTGGGCAATGTATTTCTTAGTATGATTAATGATAGTTAATAAATGTCTTGTTGCTTCTTCTGGTGACGCCCCATTTGCGATTCTCTTCTTGGCGGCTGCCTTAAGAGTATTGATAATAGGATTTAAAATGGTTGGAATGGATTTTTTAATAGCTGCCATAAAAGCCGAATCATTTTGTGATCTGACTGATTTATTTCTGTTTAAATTCTTATTAACTATACTTCTTTTTGCAACAGGCAAGGCGATTGGTGGATTCAATGGAAGATTCCAAGGAGGATGGAATAAGAATTTTTCTCTACGTACAACAGTTTTTGTTAATGGGTTAAACTTCTCTCCAGATTCTTGTTTCACCTCATGTACAATTTCTTCTATGGAATAGCCAAGCGTACCAGCTTTAGATAGTAAGAAATCGATATGATCTTGAGGTAGCTGGATACTTTTCAATGTCTCTTCAATATTCTTCAGCTTATTATCTTCTAACAGAATATTTTGTTTAATAAAAATGCATAAAGGAGATTTTCGAATAGTTTTCACTTTATTTTTAGTATAGTTGATTGTCTTTAATCTATCTTTAATTTCACCGTAAGAAGAGGTATCTAATTGGGCTCTAATTCTCATCTCTTCGGGGGTCCATCTTCTGTACGGTTTCTTAGGTAAACCTTTCTTTGTTAGTCTCAAGTCAGGTGGATATGGTGCTCCTCTGGCTACAATTTCTTCTAATTCCTTTTGTTCTGCATCCAATTTACTTTGATCAAGTTCTTTTTGAGCTTTCTTGACATCCCGCATCTTTTCCTTCTCTTCTTTTAACTTTAATCGAAGTAATTTATTCTTCTCTTTGTGACGTTTTTTAGCCTCATTTGCGGCAGATGTAGCAATGGCACTAAATTTCTTCTTAAATTCGTCCTCTGGGGATTGAGATTTCATGATTAGATTGGTCTTTATAGTTTCAAATCTTTTATCAATCTCCATACTATGGATTATAATTTCTCTTTGTTTATTCGTTGGTTGTGCATTTAATTTTTTATTCAAATTGTTGACATTTTTGGTAGGAGTATTAGTCAATTTTTCTTGGAAACTATCAATAATAATTGTACTAAATTTCTTTGGTTTTTTAACTTCAGGAGTAACTTTCTTTGGAGTTGGAGTAGATGTTTTTTTAGGCTTCTTAATCTTAACAGTTTCTAATTTTTTAGCCTTTTTAGGTTTCTTTAATGGTACTAATTTCTTTGTTTCATCGAGTTTTTTCAATTCAGAAGGTTCAGTTACAACAGAGGCATCTTTTAATTCTTCTATTTTTTCTAATTTGTCCAATTTCTTGATTGTCTCGGTTTCTCCTGGCAATATTATTTTTGGTGGTTTGGGTATTTTGATCTCTTTTGCTTCTTCCACTTTTTCTAGTGTTACTTCCTCTTCTTCACTTGATTCTTCAGGTCTATTTTGGAATGCAAGTGTCATGGCATTTTGCATAATTTGATTTAAATCAAAAGGTTCATCATTATCTTCTTCTACTTCTCCTTGTTCTTGTTCTTCTTGTTCTTTTTCTATGGTTTCTATTTCAGTTTCAGCTAAGGGAGATTCCCAATGATGTTCCTTTTCTTCAATATATCTTTCTTCAATAGGTTTAGAGACAACTTCTTCAGCAGGTTTAGATGGCAATTTCTCCTTTTCAGGAACATTTTCAGATAAAGAAGTTTCAACCACTTGATTCACCATTTCTGCCAAAACTTTAGAAAATTCATCATCCTGGAAATCATCTGTCTCTGTTATAGGCTGTTTCTTAGGAGGAGTAACAACAGGTTTTGTGGCTGTTTTCTTCTTCTTTGGTTTTACTGTTGTCGTAGTCTTTTTCGGTTGTGGATAAAATGACGATATTGGAATCTCATAATCACCTTTATTGGCAAAATCTGGAGTCGGTATTATATGTCTTGCAGGAGTCGTAGATTTAGTTGTTTTCTTTGTTGTAACTTTAGCCTTTTGTTTTGTGGTTGCCTTTTTCGGTATACTAATTAGTTTTCTTGCCTTTGGAGCTGGTGTTGGTTCAGAGGCCATTAATTCCTTTTCAAATGCCTTTAGTGTGGCTGCCACTAAAGCTTGTGTTTCTGCATCATTATTGTCCGTGGTCAAGTCCTTGTCATTTGGCTCTTCATTTTCTTCCAGATGAGTATTTTCCATAATACCTCTAATAACATCATCAATATGAATTAAATGATCATCTTCTACTTCATCATTTTTACTCTTATTTTTGTTCTTGGTAGTCTTTTGTTTTTCCTTTTCTTTCTTCTTCTTTTTCTTAGCTTCTGTAGCTGTTACAGTTGGAGTAGGAGTGGTTTGTTGTTTCTCTTTATCCTTCTTCTTTTTCTTTGAAGTCTTCTTTGTAGGTTTTCTTATTATTTCTACTGGTTTAATTTCTTCCAATATTTCATCTTTACTTGGCCCCTCACTGAGTCCAGACCCATTAAACCCTTGTAACGTTTCTAAAATGGCTCTTCTTAAATTTTCATCATCTTGGTCCAAACCATCATCATTCAACTGTGAACCACCAAGATCATGATGATGTAAATCGTCATTATGAGTCTCCTGATAAAGCCCTTGTTGTAAAAGTTGGGCCCATTCACTTTGTTGTTGTTCATCGATATGTTCAGTGTCAACTTCTTTTGTACTTGTACCACTATTATTAATATTATCACTAGCGGAAGTATGTTTATCATCATCCATACCTTGTAACGCACTCGACACTACAGCAGCAAAATCAGCTTCCCCAACATCATCATCAGCCAAATCCGGTAAATCTATATCGTTATCCTGACTCTTCTCACCATCATCCACATGTTGTTGTTGTTCCCCTGTTTCGTTATGCGAGGTCAACAGGTTCCCTATCAGTTCACTGAAATTCAGCTCCTCGTCCTCGTGATGCTCACTCATGGCCCTATAAAGTCCTCTGTATGCCTCCACTGTGTGAACCCACTCTACCAAAACCCAAACTCTGTGTTGACAGTGGGCCTCTCATCGCCTTTCAAATAACAAATTTCATTATTTACAAATTTCATCTTCTATAAAAAATCACCGCAGACGGCTGGAATTTTTCATCAGTATTTTTTGGCTGTTTGTTTTGGAAAGAAAAGAATTGCTGTTCCAATGACATTGCACCTGTGACAGCAAGAGACAAGAAGGCCAGTGGGTGCTTAAGGAATGTTTAAATTGGAGTATGAAAAGGAGATTGGGGAGGAGGAGGAAGAAGAGTTCCTCAATGAGTCCCCTTACAGAAGACAGGAGTCGTTTTTAAATAAGTTTTCTATGGGGAAACCATTCTCTACGGGGATAAATGGTAATAATACAAATAAGTTACAAGAGTCACGGTCGTTAAGTTTCCAGGTGAAATCGGGGAATGATGTCGAGGACTATGGTTCTGATCCATTTGTTTGTCATTATTGTGATGCAAAATTTAGAATTCGTGGATATTTAACAAGACATATTAAGAAACATGCCATTGAAAAGGCTTATAGGTGCCCATTTTATAAAGCTGATGCTCCAAAGGATTTAAGATGTCATCATTCGGGTGGGTTTAGTCGTAGAGATACATATAAGACACATTTAAAGACAAGACATTTATTGTATCCCGAGGGAGTGAAACCAAATGAAAGAAATAAATCATCGGGACATTGTGCACAGTGTGGTGAATATTGTGCATCTAGTAAGAATTGGGTCGAGTTACATATTGAAACTGGAGAATGTAAAGGGTTACCACAGGATTATTTAAGAGTTGTAAGACATGAACGCAGTAAGAATGGGAAATTGAAAATGATTAAAACTTCTACGGGACATTCAAGATATATCTCTACAGCCCAGAGTCTTGTAGACCCAACAATTCTATCTAATAAGGAAGCTCTAGAGGCAATGGCTATTGTAGCACATAAGGCTAATAAGGATAATATCTTATCGAAATATGGGAATGATAAGATTATTATGGATGTTAAAGATTTTAATAGTGATAGCGAAGATGAACAGGCAATGGTCCAACCACAACAGGCAGTGAAACCTGAACCAGTACTAACATCAGCAAATACCCTTGAAAAGCCACTACCCACATCTTCTGAATCATTCACCAATGGCCTAATACAAAGAGATCAACCATATAAAAAGGATAAACGTAATGCAGTGGATAAATTATTAGATCCCTTCATGGAGAATTATGATGACATTCCATTAGATATGTCAATTTTTGGATTTGATCATTTTACAAGTAGTACACAAACACCAGACAATTTGGAAGAACATTCAACGGATGCTACTCCATCACCAATGACTCTTTTACAACAAGATTTGTTGTTGGATAATCCAATGGAACAAACTAAACCAGATGACATATATTCATTCTTTTCAAACGATATTACCCTGTAACATATTTCCTAATTCGATTTTATTTGTATTTGTGTATTTAATCCTGTACTTTCTATAGATAAATTTCATTATTTAATATCACTTAAAACAAGATATTCGTTGGGTTTCTTTCCTTTTTATTCAAGTTTAATAGTATACATGTGTTTCTATGATGTTAATTTATAGAAAAGTGAAAAGTTCTTAAATATAGGCGTTTATTGAAGGATGAAATATATTCTTCAACAAGAGCTAAAGACATCATTATCACTACCTTTTAGTACACCCTGCAACTCGGTTGCCATTGAACACTCAAGCAGTATATTTATCTCTCTTTTAAATGACACAAACAAGTTCAAACTCCCCGTTATTAGACGGACATCCGATCCATTTTAATGAAGATATTAGTACTCCTGATTCCACTCTATCAGGTTCCAAATCTACTTTAACATTAGATTCACAGAAATTAATCAATTGGACCTCTTTAAACCATGTCTATTCGACAATAAGTGCATATGGTGGGCCATCATGTATATTACCTACAAACTCATATTTTGTCCTGGGAACCATAAAGGGTGCTTTACTTATATTCAATTATAAAGAGTTTTTACAAGTAATATTATTACCCCAGACTAAAGATGAGATTCCTTCATCTACTCCAAGTTCGTTAGTGAATCGATTTGCCGCTTCTTTACATTCAAAAGTTATGGAAATTGTCATGTCATATGATGGCACACACTTGGCGGCAAGTTATGAATCTGGGGATGTCTATCTATGGAATTTAAATGTCTCAACATCTAATGAACATCAAATGAATAACGAGGGGGACCCATCAAATAGTGGGAATCAACGATCTATTAAACCATTATCCGCCATATTACATATCACTGAACATCAGGGGAAAGAAATTACAGGAATTGATTTTATGCCCAATAGACATACAGGTTTAGTCGTAAGTAATGTGACAGGAAATGTTCTTTATCATAATGGTCATAGAACTGGGTTTTGGAATATGACTTATAGTATAAAGAAACTTATTATAATACCACCGAATGAAATTATTTTAAATACAAAACTTAATGGGAATAAATTGGCTATTTTAACTAATACAAAATTTGGTCTCATATCTATGCAACATAATTTACAAATGATCTTTGAGGAACAATTCGAACCTCATTTAGTAAATAATGTTTCTATCCCACAAAATTCAATGTCCTGGCTGGATGATAATATTGCATATTCTATTAAGAAAAATGTAACAGTATATTTAAATATGGAAAAACCAGATAAGACTAAGTTAATATGGAATTGTACAGAACCTATACTTTTACTTCAATGGTTTGCCCCAAATTTATTAGGTGTCTTAACAGTATCACATCAATTATTAATAGTCAATCCAGCAGAAAACTTTAATGTAATAATGAATATTGATCTTTTAATACATGATTTATTAATACCCCCAAATAAACATTTTAAATGGTATCGAAATAAGTTATTCTTATTGACAAATTATTCCTTTAAAGTGGGGAAATTTGTTTCATGGTCAAGTCTACTTTTAAGAAGAGTCCAAAAGGGAGATTATATTGGAGCATTGTCTTTATTAAACCAATTTGCAGATAAGAATTTCTCTATTCCAACTTTATTAAATTTGTCAATCAATCCAGAAACGAGAAAATTACAATTAAAAGACCCATTTAATAATCTTACTTTTGCAGCATTGAAATTTTTATTAAATAATAATAGAGTTGATAGTATTGAAGATCTTATATCAACTGCACTTCAATTACAAATTGAATGGTTTCCCGGTGAAAGTAGAGACGTCATTTCTCAATTTTTAGATATTACTTGGGAAACAATATTACAACAACCAGAAGATATCACCAAAGATTTACAAGAAGTGTTTCTTCAAACTGTTAATAAACTTATTGAATCAAAAACAATTGAATTATTATCTCCAATGTTATTCCAAGCAACATTACAAAAATATCCAGCTTCATTGAAAACGCTTATATTAAGATTGGATAAGACTAGTTGGGATTATGATCTTTTAGTTCGTATGTGCCAGGAGCAACATGACGTGAAAACTTTAATCTATATATGGAATATTTCTTTTAATGACTATTTGACTCCCTTAATTGAAGCTTTTAAATGGATCAGAGATGGTTCTTTAACGCAAAGTGATATTTTTGGAAATATTGATAATGAAAGAGATTCAAAATGTAGTCCAGATTTTATCTATGACTACATTCAAAGTTGTTATGATGGAGTTCAGTTTCCAACAACTTTACCCGTGAATGATAAGATAAACCTCTATATTACTAAACAGAATATTTCATATATTCTCTTCAATGGAGTTGATATAGCGTGGCCATTTAAGGGGAAGGAAAAACTAAGGACGGTTAAAGGAATTAATGGCAAAGATGGTAGTCAAGAAGATGAACCCACATTTCCATATTTCAAACTTCTGATGAATTTTAATCCTGATAAATTTTTCATTATGCTATTTGCAATTTTAGATGACCAATTCTTTAATGAAGAAGAACTTAACCAGAAAAATGATGATGATGTCCAAGGATCTCAATTTAGTATGAAAATTACAAGGCAATATGTGGTAGATATCTTGTTTAATATGCTTCAGGAAAGTGAAGTTACCAAACAGACAGAGGTAAAACATCATATTGTAGCATTTATTGCCAGATTTTTGATAAAATACCAAGATGATCTTTATATTCATAGCTCTGAGAAAGAGGCTCTACTTAAAATGACTTGTGATATTCCGAATGATTTATATTTACAAGAAGCTTCAATCGAAGATTTACTAATTGGATTGTTACATAACTGTTCCCCAAGTGATCCACCTTTTTTTATTATGCAGTTAAAAGCTAGAGATTTTAAAAGGACTTTATTCTTCTACTATCAACGAAATCAAAAATATATTGAAATGATAAATTTGTTTTTAAATGAGGAGGATTATCAGCAACTGATCGGTGGGGAATTTAAATCTATCCTAAAGGAAGCGAGTTTAAAGATAGATGGGCAATCTGCAGATTTTATTAAGCTGAAGGCTTTAATCAAGGAGAATTTTACCAAAATTAGTGAAATACTAAATATTTCCGATATGGTGAAAATTATACAAGATATTGATCCAATCTTACATCAGACTATTATAACATCTTCTCTTCCAGAAGGGAAGAAATTAGAATATCTGGGATATTATTGTACAACAAATGTTGATCCAAAATACCAAAGCACGGAATTAAAGAAATATTATATCCAACTTTCATGCAAAATAAGATCTAGCCAGGAATTAACTAATTGGGTAAGATCTATAAACTTTGATGTTTCAGAAAGCAATGAACTAATTGGAGAATTGACGAAACTTAAGAATTATGAGGCCCTTTCTGTGGTCCACCACAAAATGGGTAATAATTCTCAAGAAATTACATTTCTTATAAAATGTATTCGTCAAGTATTACAACAAAATGAAATGAATTTCGATGATTTAAACAGGTACGTAGACATGTGTGTCACGTCGATTTTATCTTTATCAGGGGAAAAGGAAAAATATTGGGTAGAATTTGTCTTATGTTTGATTAAGGAATTTTGTAACTATAGAGATGATCCTAATAAAAAATCTGCCTTAAATAATATCCTACAAAAAGTTTTTGTCCGTTTAATACTTGTAGAGAGAAAAAATAATGACAGTTTGTATGATATTTTAGCTGGTATTTTAGAAGACCATGATATTATTATCACCAAATCTCAAAATTTGAAGGAATTATTCATTCAAATATTTCGTGTATATCATATTGAAGCAGCAATTTCCAAGACGTTATTAAAAATCATTCAAGATTCTTCATCGGGAATGGTCAATGAATATAAAAAGAGTTTGAAAGAAGGTTGGACAATTCATAATTCTGAATGTGAAATATGTGGGAAAAAATTATGGGGTGTTGGTCTAAATCCTGACATATTTCGTCAATGGGAGGATAAACAACGTAATCTGGATTCTTCTTTTGAATCTATCTCTGATGAAAAAATGATCCTTTTCAAATGTTGTCATGGATTCCACAAAAAATGTTTAAACAATTTGGGACAAAACGATGACAAGTATGAATGTCTATTATGTAGTATTAATTCAAGTAATGTTTAGTATATAATAATACAATAACTACTTAATATTTACTTATCGTTCATTTTTACAGTAGTAGACGAGGCCATTCGGTAGAGACACTGTAACCCTCGAACGGAAGCTTTAACAGGTAGCCTTTTTCAGACAACCAGTGGCATATTGTGGACAATTCACTTAATGATAGAATTTGATTACAATGATCAAGCAATCTTTCAACAGTGATACCTGGACGGAAAAGTACAGTATATAGGACAAAACAGATACATTGTCTCCAAATATTTTCTCTTAATTGACCTTCAGAATTAATCCATAATCTTGAATATGGGGCACCTAATGGCACAGGTTCAGTTTTTGAACTAGAGTAGAATGGTGTTGTTTTATCTTTAACCGTTAAGATCAATGGTGGGGTTAATGTATCAATTTCAAATTTTCTTGAGGTATAGTAGAAACGATAGTTTTGTTTCTCCATGGGGATTTCATGAACATCGACAAGTCGTCTCTCGAGTACGTCAATTAAGCTGATTGTGGATGTATCTTTTGGTTCATCAGTAATAATAATACCATTAGACCCTTGAAGAAGACCCTCAAGTTTGACAGTATAGGCACCAGCTTGTTTAAACATTTCCACAGTTTCTTTATTCTCAAAAAACTCTCCTACCGTAGTATTCATTTCAAGTTTTGAACCCTTTAGATAAATTTGCTTTTCTCTGGCCATTTCTACAAGGGTCTTTTCTATCAAATCTTGTGGGATATCTTTAAGTGCTTGGATCTCATGAACTTCAGTATTAGCTTTGTCAATTAAGATTGATCTAATTACAGATCTGATTTTGTTTTCAACATCTGTCTTTTCATGTTTATTGGTTTCTGAAGCTGGGTTTGCAATAGCGTATGTCTCTTTTAATAAAAATATTTCTCTTTGAATCATAGATGAAAGTACATTACTCATTCTTGCAGAGTTTGGTTGAGGATCGGGAGCTAAGATATATTTTTTCTTATTTTCTTCATAATTCTGATACAATTTAACAGAATTAATATCACCATCATCTTCATGATCTAACCATAATTTCAACAAAACAGGCAAACGCAATTGTTCGACATCGTCCATTGTAACAGTTTCATTTTTAATTCCATCAACTAGGATAGATCTCCATTTTTCCACTAAAAGTTTTAACCCAGAGTTACCCATCCGAATACGTCTAGTTGCCCATTTCTTCTTTAAATTACCGAGACTATTTTTAGGAAATAATCTGGAGATAGGAGGCCATTGAATTTCCTTAGTAATACTTCTTGTTATCACTACGGCCTTGATCAATATTGGAAGTGTCTCCTTCTTTAATAGGAATGATAATTTAGGTATATTAGAACCTTCTGAAACCTCACTAGTGACCACCATATTATGAGAACTAATCTTAGCAGGTTTCTCAGCAGATGTAGCCTTTTTAACTTTTGGTTCTCTTGGTTTTCTTTTTCTCTTTGGTTTTGGCGCTGATGGTTTAGTCTCTTCTGAGGAAGTAGTTTCTTTAAATTTACGTAATCTTCTTAAAGCCTTAGATTCATTATTAAATTTTTTCTCTTCATCTGCATCAAAGAAATAGATATCATTTTGTGATATAATATTATGAGATTCTTCCCTTTTACTATCTTTATCTTCAATTAAGAAGTTTTCAATTGTCTCGGGGCTCAAATCAGGTAAATAAATGTATCTCTTTCTAAGTAATGCATCAGCTTTTAATATGACTCTATTAGTTTGACATAAAAATTTTACATCACCGTCAATAGTCTTCTTATCCACAATGGTAGTAGAACCTAACAACTTAGATAAATCATCAAAGAATTTTTCTCTTAAGAATGCAAATCCACCCATTTTTTTCAAAAGTTCTAACATTTTTCTTTGTCTTTTCAAAGAAGCTAAAGAATGTCCTTTAAACCCATTAACTGATATAGAATGGGCTTTAATTTGTGAAGATGTTGGTTCTTCCAATGTCACATATTCAGATTGTTCTTCATTTAAAGGGTTTAAAATAGCATGATTTTCAATATCGGTTTTAATTTTCTTTGGTTGATGTTCTTTTTCTTCTTTAATTTCAATTTCTTGCTTTCTTTTAATCCTTTCTCTATTTTCAACCTTCTTTGAAATTCTCTTTGGCTTGGCAGAATTTAAAGCTCCAGCATCTTCACCATTCCAGAAAAACACTTCATTACCATTTTTATCAATACCAAATCTAACAGTAGTGCTAATGGCAAGGAAATTTTTTTTATCTAAAGTAGCTAGAGAAGTCTTTTGCTTTTTCAATGGTTTAAAAATACCAATATCGGTAGGTACCTTATTATCAAAACATTTGTTAAAATTTTCTTCAGTGAAGGTTCTATAAAATTTCTTTTTCCCCTCGAAGTCATATATTTTAAACAATTTTAGTCCAGATGTATAATTGTTTTTCTTTCCTGCCATACTTAAGAAATATTCACCCGATTTAGCATAAGATCTTTGAAAATCTCTACCACAAATATATTTCACTGCATCCATTGTAGATAAACCCTTTTCACCAGCTTTTTCACTAAGATCATAAGTTTGATTTTGTATTGGATAAAATCTATTCATTAACATTATTTTTGGTCTATTTTTATCATTTTTTTGTTCATCAATAATCATTCCTTGATCAGTTAATAAATTCGTTCCATTGGCCTTTTCTAAACCTTCATAAACTTCTTCATCTTCTTCCTCATCAGCAGGTCCATTATCTTCCTCGTTTGAATCAGAAGAACTTTCATCTTCAAAATCGTCTTTACCATTTTTATTAGTATTTTCAATATTAGCAATATAATCACGTTGATATTGAACACATCTAACCTTCACTTCAGGATTATTTGGTGGGATCACCAAAACTCTTCTTAAAAATCCTTTATCTGAAAGATAATGTAATGCAGATAAAAATGATTTAGAAAGTCTTTTATTTTTATCAAATTTCATTTCTCTCCTCAAATCACCTATTTGTCTAATACCATTTTTAGAATTTTTCACAATATTAACTATGGTCTCTAAATGAGTTTTCATTGATACATAATCTGATCCTTCAATTTTATTTGTATCCTTAGGTACAAATTTATTTAAGGTCAATTTTTTCACAACATGACCCTGATAAATTAATTGTACACTTTGAAATAGGTATTCAATCTTTTTCAATCTCCCAGTGACAGATCTTGGATCTTGTTTTGTAGCTCTTGCTAATTCCATAGTATTTATCCCCTTGTCTTTAGCACTGGCAATTTCCAATAACAATTCAAATGCTGCATTCCCAATCTTACATTCTTTCTTATTATACCCAGTTAATATAATCCAGAGCCTATCTTCTTGTAATTGTAATGAATATTTCCCCTCTGTATCATCCAATAGAACCTGAGGATCAATTTCATGCTTATTTAACGGTGGTTGCTTGTTATTTTCTATTAATAATACATCATCATTAGCAAGACAACATTGTAATACAAATTTTTTGTTGGTGTCATTGTCGATCTTTAAATTATCCCATAATTTATTAATTTGAATAGAACCCTTGTTATATGTAATTTCTTCGTATATCTTCCCGACAATCTCATCCGGAAACATAGGCAGTGGCTTATTGTTTGCCATGTTGGGTTCTTCCTCCATAGTTCTTGGTGAGTGTTGGTTGTTGCTATTTTTCAGCTGATGTTTGAAACTTTCACTAAAGTCTTCTTTCAATTCAATTTTATTTATTTTATTTTTTCCTGTGAAGAAAAGACAAGCGGCTAACAACACAACATTGCAAGAAACAGTAAGAGAACTTCCAAAGGAAGGTGACTTTGGTTGATGTTGTTTGGTTCTGTGGTGATGTTGAGGGAAGTTGAAGGGAATTCGCAGGAGTCGTTTTGGTTTTGGTTTCGTTTTTGCAAAATGTCGGTGTTTTCCGGGGACATTTATATTTGAGGTTAACAAGAAGCATACAAGGTTATTACTATCGTTGACATGGGCATTGAGATGTATGTAGTGATTACCTGCTATCAACACAACCTTTTGAAAGTGTGGTTGCTTCTTCACAACTGGGTTATCTCCGTTGCTTATATCCGCTGCATATCTCCCTTTACAACTGAAATTTTTCACTGAAAATGCAATGTATAAATAAAGGAAACCCTTTTAGTTGCGGTTGTTGCCACAGAAGTGTTATTTAGCTTGTCCAATTGCAACCCAACAAAACACAATCAAGTAAGAATGTCTTTTGAAAAGATCATTAGAGAGTCTCAAAATGACCCATCATTAAAATTAAATCATACATGTTTAAGAATTAAAGATCCAAAGATTAGTATTCCATTTTATGAAGATAATTTTGGTATGAAATTATTAAAACGTAAAGATTTCCCAGATATGAAATTCTCTTTATATTTCTTAACTTTTCCTAATAACAAGACCATTCCAAAGGATGCTAATGGTGATTTAAATCCATTTGCTATTCAAGGGACTTTAGAATTAACTCATAATTGGGGGACTGAATCAGACCCAGAATACAAGGTTAATAATGGTAATGTAGAACCACATCGTGGGTATGGTCATGTTGGCTTTGCTATTAATGATATTAATGCCGAATGTGAAAGACTAGAATCCTTGGAGGTTAATTTTAAGAAAAGATTAAGTGATGGGAGACAAAAGAATATTGCCTTTGTCTTGGATCCTGATGGATATTGGATTGAAATTGTTCAATATAAGAAGGAGACAAATATGACTGGGTATCAATTTAATCATTCTATGGTTAGAGTTAAAGATCCAGTTAAATCTGTCAATTTTTATAAGAATGTTCTTGGGATGTCTATTATCTTAAAAGATGAACATCCAGATGCCAAATTTACCAATTATTTTATGGGGTATCATAAGAATGTCAAGGATAGATTAGCTTTAGAAGGTACTATTGAATTATGTCATAACTGGGGTACTGAAGATGATAAGGATTTCCATTATCATAATGGTAATGATAAACCACAAGGGTATGGTCACATATGTATTAGTTTGAAGGATCCAGAAGCACTATGTAATGCCATTAGTAAGACCTACGGTGATGAAATTAAATGGGCTCCAAGATTTAATGAGGGGAAGATGAAGAATTTAGCCTTCTTGAAGGATCCAGATGGATATTCCATTGAAGTGGTTCCAGACCATTTAACTTTGTAGAGTGAATGCTCTCTTTAAATAAATATTTAACTGTTTTGTAGTTTCTTCTTTTTAATACTGTTTATTCAATATTATATTTCCGTGGATATTTTTGCCAAAATGCCGCGGCAAAATGAAAACTTGCAAAATGGAAATCTCATCGTTTGATACATTTTGTCAACAAAGAAGAGAGCAACAGCAATACAGTTGTTGGTGAGCTCCAAATAGGTCTGTATTATGACAAGATAGAGTTTAACCAAAGTGTATTTATTAAGAGAATAGCCCTTTTTCTTAAAGAGGGTAGATATCATTATTATTGTCACTGGAAAATGAAACACAACAAAGATTTAATCACAACAGTAAATGAAACTTCTTCAGAAGATTCCAACCATAAACCTAAAAAGAGAAGACTTAATAAAGCATGCTTAAATTGTCGGAAAAGAAAGATTAAATGTGCAGGAACTCATCCATGTTCTAATTGTACTGCTTATGGTTGTGAATGTGAATTTACACAAAGAAGAGTGAGAAATTCTGGAACAAAGAAAATAGATACACAGGACTCTTATCTTGGCGCTACACCAATTTCAGAAGATGAAGATAAATGGGCGATAGCAAGTAAACCTACACTTAATTTTTTTGGAAATGGTAATTTATCTTTTAATGACAATTTATTGGATGTCAGGAAAAATAGAAATAATTTATCCTCACGCACTGGTTCCACATTAAACAGTGATGGGAGAAATAATGAAGGTAAGAAGTATTCTGGTGTAAGGACACCTATTGTTGTCACGGCAACTGATTCCACGCCAAAGATGGATCAAAACATCAATAAGGAGGAGTTAACGGAGTATGAACAAAATGGTGTATATGGAGACGATATAGAGAAACAAGAAGAGTATATTACTCTTACTAAGACTTTACAACAACTAAAATCCATTCTTGATACCACAGATCTAATAAAACAAATGATTTCACAAACACAAGAGAAATTAACTCAATTTGTAAGGAATTGGAAACCTAGTATTGATTTTCAAAAGATCCCCATTGACAACAATAACAGATCAATTGAAACCATATTATTGAAAAATAAATATAGAGATCAAGTTTATCTTGGTAGATTTGCATCATTTAAACCAAACGATAAAAATTATAATTCTCCAATGTCAACAGATCAAAGTTTTCTAGCAGCCATTCCTTTAGTAGATGAAATATTTGGTCTTTATTCACCATTTGATGCCTTGTCATTTCGTGGGTTAGGTTGTTTAATTCAAAAATATACCAACTCTGTTCAAAATTGTCATGGTGTAGATCGTGCATCAGAAAAGTTAAAAGCTACTGTTTATATCATGTTAAGATTTTTTGACATTTGTTGTGTTCATTTAATTGAGAGTGTTGCATCCATAGCAAATCCATTAGAAACTTATTTGAAACGTACTGATAATAATAACGCTGATTTAGAATCTGACGTGCTCCCGTCTCCTCGCCCTTTTACTACTAGTACACAAAGGATTAACGATAATAAGCAATTAGTGGCGGCTATTATTAGAAAGATTCCAGAATCATTTACAGAAAAGTTAACAAAGACAACAGTAGATGATTTATTAAAATTGGTTGATAAGGATTTTGAAATGTTTAAGACTTTATTAGGAATTTATGAATTGCATAGAAATAAATTTGAAAGTGAATCAATGAAATTATCACATCAAAATTATCACCCTAATCAAGATGAAATATATTCGAGTTTTAAATTATTGATAGATTTTTGTAAATTACAAGATATCTTATTGGCACTGGGTTATTCATATTATAATTCTACCTTATATCACCTAGATGAATACAGTTCTTTAGATTATTTGGAATCATTGTTGAAATTTTTAGATAATCAAGAATGGATTTCTCAAGGTTATGGATACGAAAAAGTGTTATTTGTAGTAACAGATTGTGCCGTCAATATGGGGTTAAATCGATGGGAATTTTATGTTGGTGTTGATGAATCCACTGCTAATAGAAGACGTAAGGCCTGGTGGAAAGTTTATTGTTTAGAGAAACATTTCTCTCTAAAGATTGGTCGTTTGTCTACTATCGATGATACAAAGGTCAATTGTCTTTTACCTGAACCCATGAGACGAGTTGGATTTGTTGATCTAAGAGATTTTATTGACAGAGTGGACTCTTTTAAACCTGAGCAATCAATATTTGATAATATGTCTATTGAAGATTTAAAGTCATATGGTACTTGTGCTCTGACGATCCTTATTAGTGATTTTTACCAAAGAGTACTATTTTCTGATAAATACACGTCAATTAGAAATGTTGCCATCCCACAATTCATTAGAGAGGGATACCTTACTGAGATATTTGATGAATGTGAACTAGCAAGAAGAAAATTTAAAATTGTGGAAGAACAAATGGCTAAAGTTTTCACGTGTGCAAGATCACCACGTAGTACCGAAAGTGCTGTGCCCATGGATGATAAATATAAATCAAGTGATTTTATTATGAATTATTATTTTTATTCCAGTTTATTTTTGAAATCCTCATTCACACTAGTAAGTAGATTGACTGGGTTTCCAGGTAATCCTAGGACAAATGAAAAGATTAGAGAATACTCTAAAGAAATTTATGAAATATTCAAAAAATGTTCCAATGATTTATTAAAATTGGAGACAAGTTATGAAATTTGGAAACAATTTAAATTATATTCCTTTTTATTTGTTATGACTTCGTTTAATATGGATAACAAGAATTTTTTTGTTGACATTGATGATGTCATTGAAGTGTTTAGAATCTTTAAACGTATATTAGCATTTGCTGGACAATTAGAAGAATTTCGTCTTATGGATCCAAATATTTCTCAAAATCAAACATTACAAGAATTTGAACGTAATTTAACCATGCTTACAATTTTAATCCGTGTCCTGGTGTTAGATTATATGTTAAGAAAGGGGATTGATGCTGGAGATGTAATTCAATCTATGAAATCAAGACCCAATGGTACAGATCCAGCAGAAATGGTATACACGTTTGTAGATCATAAATCGTATTTGTACAATTTTGTCCTACAGCCAATACGAAAGACAGGATTTCATTTAAATGTTCAACAATTATTAGAAAATTTACATTTCCTTTCGTACCCAACAGATATTGGTAACAGTGCAGGTAGTATAGCCAATTTAAAATGTAAAGGTAAAAATGAACTTAAACCAAAAATTTATCCGATGGTATCTAGAGATAACATACCTCTTAGACGTAGTTTGGCCCAAACATTATCTAATGTTTCAAATTTAGAGGGACAAGAGTCTCCAAATAGTTCAAACTCTAAAATTTTAGAATCAAGAACACTATCTTCATTAACTAGTGGTGAAAGTCCTGGTACAATTGCATTTGGAAATACGCCATCACTGAGTAATGGAACAGAAAATTATGGAGCAAACGTTTTAATCAATGAACAATTACCAAATTCAAAACAGGGAGATAATGAAGGTGATATGATGGAAGTTCCATCTGTTAACCTAGAGGATGGTAATGTAATGTACAATATAGGCACATTAGAGGATTTTATTAATAATACTGATCTGAATGATTTATATAAATCTTTATGGAACGATAATTTCCTTGATATGATGTAACGAACTTCAAGATTGGTATATAATATATAACTGTTACTAACTATATCCATTTTTGATTTTAGTGAGTATCTTTAGAAGATATGTCTAGATAAGCTCTGTCCTCTTTAAGCTCGAAACTCAGTGGAATTTTGAACACAAGCCCAATTCCACGGAATGCCAGTTTAAAAAAAAATAAAAGAAAAGCCATTCCGCGGAAAGAGGAATATAAACATTTTCTTGAAATTTCACTAAAAGACACTTAAAATCTTTCACAGTATTTAATTCGATGACACATTTTTTTATCGTGGCCCAGCAACTCATCTCAAGACCCCTAGCAGGATAGATAAACCTGACATCCGTGAAGATCTGGCCACGTAGATATATTAGTCCTTCTTTTCAATAACAGCAAGAGTATAAAAAGAAAATAGTTCAGACCGATAATATATTACTTAGTCATCTGGAAACACGCAATATTAATATTAGCCATACCAGTGGTACCCTATGACAATGGTAAATAAGAATTCACAAACCGATAAGAAGGTTGTAAAGAGAAGAAAAGTGAGCAAAGCATGTGTTAATTGTAGAAGAAGAAAGATTAAATGTACTGGTACATATCCATGTTCAAATTGTTTAGCTTACAAGTGTCCATGTGAATTTATAGAGAAGCCAAAACAGGTTTCAGATTCTATAAATACAGAAAAGAATGGCACTGTTGATATTAAGCCAGATGATAAGACACCCACATCTTTACCCAGGACCAGTGTTTCATCTTTGTTAAGTAGTAATACTACTGATGATGAGAACCAATTTAGACCCAGTTTGCCCCAACCTCCTCAATTACAAGCCACATATAATACAAATGGACCAGTAGTACAATTAAGTAATGATCAAAATGTGAATAATGGAACTGGTCTAGGTTCTCCATTAATACCACAGGCAAGCACTGAAAATAAATCAAATATGAATATATCATCACCAAGTAGTAATGAAGAAACTTGTGTTGTTTCAAGACGGAAAAGGAAATATAGAAAACATCCCAAACCGTTAGACATTAATGAACCATTATTTAAAGATAATGGGTTATATTGTGATGATCTCGAGGATCAACCAGAATATAATTCCTTGGTTCAAGCCATTAATCAGTTAGAATCTATACCTAAACCAAATGATGTTATGAAAGAAATTATTAAAGAGACAAGAGATAAATTAAATAATTTTATTCGTAATTGGGAACCTGTGATTGATTTTACCAAATTAAAGAAATTTAAAGATTCAAAATCTATTGAAACTAAATTAATGAGAAATAAATATAGAAATTTAATTTATTTAGGTAGATTTTCCTCTTTAAACACAAGTGAAAATGTCAAATCTGTGGTCAATGATACAAGTAAGAAGCCTAATGTTGATGGTAATAATTCCAATATGACTTTACAACAAAGTTTCTTGCTACAATTACCACTTGTTGATGAATTATTTGGACTATATTCTCCATTAGATGCTCTATCTTTACGTGGTGTTGGTTCCTTGGTTCAAAAATATGCTACTGTCAAGAATACAGATGCTCAAGCTAAGATGAAAGCCACAGTTTATATCTTATTAAGATTTTTTGATATGTGTTGTTTACATCTTAATGAAGGTGTTGTCTCTATTGCTAATCCATTAGAAAATTATATTGAAAGAAAATATAATACCACATGGGAATCAGTGGTCAATCGTAGTAATAAAGATTTAGTCATTATGATCATTAATAAGTTTCCACAACCATTTACCGAAGAAGTTACATCTGTATCTAATGAAGATCTTTTAAAATTAGTAGATCAAGATTTAGATATGTTTAGAACTTTATTAAAGATGTATGATTTACATAGAATTGGTTTAGAAAAATTAGCAATGAAATTAACACATAAAAATTATCATCCCAGTACAGAGACCATGAAACATAATTTAGAACCATTAATTAAATTTTGCGATTTGCAAGATCTGTTATTAACACTTTGTTATTCATATTATAATGCCACATTATATCATTTAGATGAATATAATTCATTGGATTATTTGGAATTATTATTATTATTTTTAGATCATCAATTATGGGTTGATCAAGATTATGGATATGAAAAAGTACTTGTTGTAGCATTAGATTGTGCACATAAAGGTGGATTAGATCGTTGGGAATATTATGTTAATATAGATGAAGCCCTGGCAGAGAGAAGACGTATTGCATGGTGGAGACTTTATGAACATGAAAAGATGTTTTCATTAAAACGTGGATATAAATCTGGAATTAATGATGATAAAGTTAATTGTCTTTTACCAGAACCAATGAGACGTATTGGATTTGTTGATCATAAAGATTTTTTGTCAAGAATCTTAACAGATGATTATGATTCAAAAATTTTTGGCAAGATGTCAATAAAGGATTTAAAATTTTATGGTAGATGTGCCATGTCACAAATCTTAAGTGATCTTTACAATAATGTTATGTTTAGTGATAAATATACCTCAATTAAAAATGTTGCATTACCACAAAGTCTTCGTGAAGAATATTTAGATGAAATTTATGAATATTTTGAAATGACTAAATCACGTATGGAACGTATCAAGAAACAAACTTTTAGATTATTTGAAATTGCACAAATACCAAGACCAAATGATACTGCCATTCCTGGTGATGATATGTTTGAATCAAGTGAATATGTTGTATTATATTCATTGTATTGTGTTTTGAACCTTAAATCATGTTCCTCGTTGTCAACAAGATTAATGCATGAACCAAAGACAGAAAAGACAAAGATTAAATTATTAAAATTCCATAAAGAGATACATGAACTTTTTAGTGAAAATACAAAATTTTTATTAACTATGGAGACAAGTTATGAAATGTGGAGAATATTTCAATTTTATTGTTTTAGTTTCTTAACTGCCTGTTTTAATTCTAGTGATAAATATAGTTTTATTACTATTGAAGATATAATTGGAGTCTTGATGATATTTAATCGAGTATTAATGTTATCACGAAGTTTTGATATATTTTTCCTTGTTAATGATAGTATATGTCAAAGTCAAACAGTGAAAGAATTTGGTCGATCATTTTCAATGGCTACGATATTAATAAGAATATTAATATTACATTATATGGTTAAACATAATATTAATCAAGATGAATTACAAAAAGTGTTAGAGAATAAATTAGTCTCAATGAATGTATCAATTGAAATTGCCTCATTAACAAAAGTTTTATTAGATCATAATTCATATGCATTTAATTTTGTCCTGTCACCGGTACAAGAAAGTGGATTTCATTTAAATGTACAACAAATAATTGAAAGTACATATGGACATAATACTAAGAATATGGCAAATGGATGTTCGAATTTTAATGCATGTAAGCCATTGAATACTAGTGTTATACCAAATACAAATAAACAAGATAATGTGGATGATAAAAATGGACCCAAACCAAGCATATATCCATCCTTTGTATTACATGATTCACAGGGGAATAAAGTGTCAATAAGAAATAGTTCTACATCATTAAACTCATTACATCATATTGGCACTCATGATGATCATTCCCCCTCGTCTTTAAGTAATGTAACCAGTACATCTGGCAGAATGGACACTCCACCATTTCAAAATAATGTGAACAATACATATGAGAATATGAATGGTAGTCAATTAGCACCTGTTGCACAACGTCGAGACGCCTATGTTACTGTCGATAACAACAGCAACAACAACGGTGGGATAACAACGACTCCACTCATCACACAATCACCAATGAAAGATCTATACCACATTGACAACAACAATCAATTGAGAGCCCCACCAAACAACGTTGCATACAATTTTGGTACTTTAGAGGAATTCGTCAACAATACAGATCTAAACGATCTTTACAAATCTTTGTGGAACGATAATTTTGTCGACATGTTATGACGTAATCTGTGTAATAATATACGAGAGTGTCTATTGTTTGGAGACAAAAGGGGCTGGCGGCCCCTGTGCGGCGCTATTGCTTTCCCCCCCCCCCCGCTTTTTTTTCTGGAACGATTTTTTGCAGGTGGTAGCGCCGCGGGGTTGCTTTTTTTTTTTCTGTGGCGTGGCTTTCCCCCTGTTTTTTGTGAGTCACATGCTTTGTTGTTGGCCCCCTGCGGTTTTGGAAGGTTCCCAGCAGTATATAAAGGGCTCCCTCGAAGGACACTTTTGGTTTCTTTTCACTTCTTTCTTCTTTTCTTTCCATTTCATTTATTCCCTTTCACAACAAGACCAAACAGATAATTGTATATTTTATACACATTACTCTAACTTTTTACAACACTTTTTTTTTGCATTACTCGCATACGCATATATATATATAACATAATAAATCATGGCTAGAACTAACAAATGGACCGTCAGGGAATCTCAAGCTGATCCAAAATATTTCTCTAAAAATGGTAATTTTGGTGAAGCACCAAATAATATTAAAAAAGATGGGTCCGGGAAATCAAATTGGGGGACTGCTGGTGATGAAATTAATGATTTAATTAATTCTGGTGAAATTCCACCTCTTTTTAATAAAAATAGACGTGGCTCAAATACACAAAAGAATGAAAGAAGATTATCTGATGTTCAAAATAATCACGATTAAAAAAAAAAATTTTTGCATTTTTTCTTTAAAAGAAATTTTTATGTTTTTATTATGACCTTTTTTTTTATTTTACTACTACTTATGACCATTGAAGATTGAAGAAGGAAATTTTTATGTTCTACTTACTACTATTTTTTTTGTCTCACTTTACAATTTTAAACATTCATGACCCAACTGCATATTCATACGAGATTTAAGTGGTAAGCAGTATTATCTATGTGAATTCTTTTTTTCTCTTTATATATATTAAATATCTTTTTTTTTATATATTTATTATCGTAATTTTAATGTTTTTTATTCTATCATTATATCATAAATCGTCTCTATATATATTTTGTATACGTTTTTAATAAAATTCGGTTTCTTCGGTTGGATATGGTAAATTTGGTTTATTTGGTTCATAATAACCTTTAGAAGTATTATTATTATATTGTCGATGATAATTTTGTCTATTTGGTTGAGACGTATATTTAGTTTGTTGTTGAGATTGTGGTGGTACATTATATCTTATTTGTTGTCCAATAGATTGATTATTTCTATATCTTGCCTGTTGTGGGGCAGATATATTTGCGTTTACTTCACGTCTATCATTATTATTTAACTGTCTCATTTCATATTGATTTTCTTTCAAATTAGTTCTAGTATTAGTTCGATTATTAAAACGAGTATTAACACCTCTTGATTGTGGCTGTGTTTGTTGTCTTTGAACATCAACTTGTTTTTGTTCTAAAGCTCTTTGAACAATAAAATTATAAACCATAGCAGCATTTCTTGTTGAACATGAATGTAACCATGAAAATAATGTACCCAGGATAGGTACTAAAGATATACAAAGATCTAATACAATATTACCATGCATCTTCGCTTTTAATTCAATAGGTAAATTAAATTCTTTATCTGCTAAAGTAATTAATTTATTATGTATTGAATACATCACTGCAGGTCCAATAACAGGTAATAAAGCTAATAATGGTGCCCAACCAATTGTATCAGTCCAACAACAACATCCACACATTGATCTATCATGCATCCATGCTTTATTTTGAATGGATTTCCATGCCTTTGATTGTTTCTTATTGAATAAATCTTTTGGTAGTTTACGTTTGATTTCTTTTGTTTCACCATTATCTAATTTAATCGTTTCATAAAACGGATCCTTGGTTGGTTGAAAATGTTCACCTGCATATTCATTGGCTTTATCTGTTAAAAAATCTTGTCCAACACTTTCAAGTGTACTCTTAATAAAACCGGACATCGTTATTCACTTCATCAATTGTTATCTCTTACTCAAAGATGTAAGGGACCTTTGTTTTGGAATCAACTTTTTTTTCATTTTGATCTCAATTTGAGATATTTTTTTGGTGAGAGGTAAACAAAAAAAAAATCAAAAACGTTTGAAGTCTCAGGACTGTTCAGATTTTCCACATCCGTACATTTTTCGTTTCAAATTTTTAGGCTTTTTTTTTTTCAGAGATTTCTGTTTTCTGTTTTGGGAAATTCCAATTTTTGCGTCTGTTTTTGGCAAAAAAAATCTTGAAATTTCCCAAAATTCCAATGATTTTGCAATAACAAGAATATATGTGAAATTTCACTTTAATAATGGATACGGTTATATAGTGATATATTGTTTGTATATTGATTTTATTGCTGTTTTAATAGAGAACCGACCCCTATAACAAGTATATCAAGATGGCTAGAGAAATCACCGATATTAAGAAATTCCTTGAATTAACTAGAAGATCCGACGTTAAAGTCGCTACCATTAAGATTAACAAGAAGTTAAACAAAAATGGTAAACAATTTAGACAAACTAAATTCAAAGTTAGAGGTTCTAAGAATTTATACACTTTAATTGTTAACGATGCTGGTAAGGCCAAGAAATTAATTCAATCTTTACCACCAACTTTAGAAGTTAACAAGTTATAAATTTGATATTATTATATCTTTTAAAAAAATAAAATTAATAAATAATATTATATTATAATTAATTAAAAATTTATATATATATATATTTAAAGGAATTTATAATTTTACGTCATTACAAAATATTCTGATCATTATCATTTTTTATACATAAAAGGGTTCATTGATATTCAATTTGTTCGTTTCAATTGAGATAAATTGGTATTATCATGAGCCATAAAATCTCCATCTCCTTTATCTTTGCCATTATCACCATCATTTATCTTCATTTCAATAGAATCATATGCATTAGTGTTAGAAATAATCTTACTATTACGTTTTGATGTATTTTTTGAAGAATTATTAGTTTCATCATCAATATCCATTTTAATTAATTCTGCAGTACGAATCCATCTTCTTCTTCTTGTATATTTAGAAAATGATTCTTCTGTGGATGGTTTTTTCCATGAATTATCATAATATATATAACCTTGATCTGGTGTTGGATCTGCAGTGGTCTTTAATTTATTATTACCAATATCAATAGCCCCATCATTAGTTAAATCTAATCTCCATGTCTTATCTAACCATCTCCATTTCATCCCAGAGATATTATCCATTGGTGGTAATTGAAATTTATCTGGTGATGGTGCTTCATTTAAAAATTCATCTGTCCATGGTGTACGTTCATAATTTAACATGCTTGATTTCCATCCCATGCCAATCCAATGACGTTGATTTTCATATAATACATATGTAAATTTAATTGGTTTATTATCATCATCAATTATACTATTTGAATTGGAAACGTCATTTGAATTGGAGTCCTTTGTTAGATTGGTGATGTTATGTTCTTTTCTAAGGGATAACTTTTGATTCACTTGATTTTGTACATTAGCAATTAAAATTTCACTAATACCACCATTCTTAGTGGTGGCGGTTATATCAATACCACCCAGATTTAGACCTGTGGTATAATATACAATCTTTCTCACAGTCTTAAATTTCCAAAGTAATCTACGTGTTACTTTAGCTCCAGGAGAATGATAAGTTAATAAAAATGCACCAAAGATAACTAAGGATCTCTTTGGTGGTATAATTAAATAATTAATAATAATTATAATCGGTGAACAAATTAACATGAAAAGAAGTAATCTTTCAATATTATTAACATCTAAATTAGTAAATGGGAATAATAATAAATCAAATTTATATGAAACTTGATTCATTATTTGTATAATATCTTCAATTGTTGCATGATCATATATTGTGGATTCAATGAATTGATTTAATTTTGTATAACCTAGTAGTAATGATACAATAATAATATGACCTAAAAATTTTATTATAAATGAAAATTGTGATACTAATATAATATAAATTAAAACACTTAATACACTTGGCCAAATATTTTCATTCGACCAAGTTAATACCCCCAAGATATAATTAATAACAATTAAATATGGATATAATTTAACCAATGAGGATGATATACCAGAGGGTGTATTTTCCATTAATGGAGATGGAACTATAATATGTTCTTCATCACTTTGTTGTTTTTCTTCTTGTTGCTTTGAAGGTTCATTATTATTATTATGGTATAATCCACGTAAGAAAATTGAAGTTGAATTATGACCCAAACCAGAAGGAGAATGATCGGTAAATTCAGCTCTTACCACTGTGCTTTTAGTCTTTTTAGTCGATTCACTCATCTTCCGGTGATGTTGTGTTTTACCACCTTTTGCAAATAGCCTAAATTGAACGTTTCTTGGGTTTGATGTTTTCTTTTTTTGGGCCCTTTACTCAATTTTTTTTTTAAAGATTGAAAAATTATTACTAAAAGAGATGAGCAATAAAATATCAAAATAAGTGATCAAGAAGAAAGATATAATCAAAAAGAAGGATATAATGTTCAAGAAGAGAGTGAAGTTAAGTAGTGGATCAGACGTTAAGAGACGGAAGTTAGAACCTAAAGTGGTAGAAAAGTCCGATGATGAAACTACTCTAAGAGATATAGTGGAAAATCCATCAAATTTAACTGATGATGAAGAGAGTAAATTAGAAGTATTAAAAGTGGGGGAAACGGGAAAGAAAATGGTGAACAAAGAAGAAGATGATGAGGAGGAGGAGGAAGAGGAAGAAGAAGAAAATGAAAATGAAAAATCTACTCTTACCACATTTGTGAAAAAAGGTCAAAATCTCGGTAATCAGAAAGGTAGAAATAGTAGCAAACAAATCAAACAAGCTTCCAACTTAAAGAATACAATATTAATGGATTATCAACCAGATGTTTGTAAAGATTTTAAACAAACTGGTTATTGTGGGTATGGTGATAATTGTAAATTTTTACATTCTCGTGATGATTTTAAAATTGGATGGAAACTAAATAATGATTGGGATATTGAAAAAGCGGATGATAAAGAAGAATCTAATATTATAATAAAAGAACAAATACCGTTTAAATGTGTAATGTGTCAAAATGATTATAAGAACCCCATAGTGACCACATGTCATCATTATTTTTGTAGCAAATGTTTCTTCGAAAGGATTAAAACCACTGGAGATAATAAATGTATAATATGTAAATCTGACACACATGGTACGGCTAAGATTGCCACTCAGCTGATAAAACTGTTGAAAGAACAAAAACAACAACAGTAGTAGTAATAATGTATGGCATAATATAAATATATTCACAATTCTTCTATTTTTAAGATCTATTTGAATAAAGTGTATAACATAGCAACACTGGGACTAGTTTGACTTTAGTTTGGTTTCATTTGGAACACTCCCACTACGTTATTTCCCTATTTCGGTGAAAGCTATTGTTTTTTTGAAGGGTATTTGCATGTTTTCAATCTTTGTTCCTTTGTTTTTGCACTCCGAAGAAAATTTATTCACTGATAAATTCTCCCTTTGGAAAATGGAGCCATTTATAATTTCCAGGCAGCAGAATGATTTTAGACAACTTGAAGAGGTAGTTTATTTACCACAGCAATTTCACCCGAGTATATAACAAATAGATAGTCTAAATAGGGTAATATAATACGTTAAGGTCCTTATTATATAAGAACTATCTCTCAGGTCCAATGTTCAAAATCTATATTATCAAACCATTCTATCACTTTTTTATATATTAAAGGCTTCCTGAGGTCTAAGTAACTCAGCACATGCCATAGCAATTATAGGTCTGGAAAAAAAAAGGAATTAAACAGCTTATATTCCTTTAACGTTCAAGTCATAGCCAAATAATTCATAATGTGGTCTGTGTCAAATCAAAGAACCCATTAACTTAATTTACTGTGACGGATCAAAAAAAGAACAGTACCCTACCTCAGATTGCCCAAGTCTTTTTGTTATAATAATCGGAAAAGACAATTATTCGCCCCATAATTTCTATATTTAACCCTAATTTGTGTGTTCGTTCATTATGGAAAAGCTGTGTCTAAAAAAAGAGTGTTTGTCTTTCCAAATTTTGCGCCACGTGCTTATTGTTATTCGCTTTTTGTTTACAGTTTCCCTTTTCGTCACTTGGAAGAACAACTATTGTCTTCGAACTTTTGTGGTACCAAAAAACATCTTTTTGGAGGCTGTCCCACACAAACTGAAGGGAAACCGGAGGGCGGAAGCCCTATTCTGAGGGCATGTCTAACATCAAACAATACGCGTCCTTCAATGAAATTTTTGAACTCCACGCGTCATTTCAAACTTGTTTTTTACGTCTATTTTTCTATTGGCCAACTCCGAAATAGGTTACCTCTTTTTAAAACTTTTCAATGTATTGCAAAAGAAAAATGAACAATATTTCTCGTCGCCGATGATGTTAATTTTTCAACCTAAGCTTACTATTCCAATAACATATATAATCAACAGTTTTATAAATGAATTCTAGACGTTTGACAGTATATTTTTTCTACTTGAAATAACAATGAGAAAAAAATAAAAAAATAATGCAAGTTGGACTAGATTCTATTACTTCTACAAATGTTACGTTCCAACCATTCAAATTTATTGAAATTAAGAAGGTCTAAGTTCCTAATTTTGGCCTTTTTAATTTTATCAACTTTCTTTATACTAACTGTATTGAGATGTTTTGAATCTACTTTCAGTTATTTTAATGGAAAAAATTCTAAACCTTTAGAACAAGCAAGTGTAAAAGATGACTTTTCTCAAGATCCGGCAGTGCCTTTAAAAGTCAATAAACTGTCGGATCTTTTGGAAGTTAATATTAATGCTAATTTACAAGATATATCTAAAATGCCAAGTTTTTCAAATCCATCTGAACATAATAATAATAATAATGAAGGTGCTTTTGTTAAACGTAATGTTACTGGGTTTGTATCAAATTTGGATCTATCCAAATATGACCATTTAAGTAAAAAGATTGGTGATAATCTAAATAAATTCAACCTAAACAATGACTTGGTATATGAAAATATTGTCTCTTGTCCAGATTTACAATATAATTCAAGTTTATATTATCATGTTAATCCAAATCAGGATATGTATAATGATGATTTATTTGAAGTAAGAAAAGAAGTTCTAAGTTGGAACAATGAAGCTTCAAGACTTGCTAGACATAAAGAAAAGGAAATGGATTTAAATGAAACACAAATTATTGACAAATTCTGGTTTGAATTCGGTCATATGACAATTTGGTTAGAAAGTGAAAATTGTTATTTAACATTTTCTCGTGTCATTTATGCAATTAAAGAAAGATTCTTACCTGAAATTTCTCTCATTAGAGCTAAAGCATTTGATAAAGATTGGAATGAAATTAAAGGTAAAAGAATTCCTTATATTGATATTAAAAGGCCAGACAATCTTGAACAAGAATTAAAGAATTTAGATAAAGAATTCAGTGTTACTCAATGTGACTATTTAAAAAATAATGAAGATTTAAGTTTAAGGACTAAATATGAAGATTGTTTGAAGGAACAAAAAGAAAATATTTTACAAAATCAACAACGTAAAGAACATTTACTGAAAAAATATTTTATCACTTACCCAACGGTACTAAATTTCGAATTTAAAACTAGAGGTATGTTAAGCGGCCCAGAAGACCCACATGTTATTTTGAGAAAGAATAAAAATGGACAAGAAGAACCAATAATAATTTTCAATTTAGATGATGGTGATGAAAGAAAAATTCATTCAGTGTTCCCACATAGATTAACCCCTACAATGGTTAAATTTCTTTTACCAAATCCAAAAGATTTGAAAAACACTGAAAAAAATTGGGCCCCATTTCTTTTCCCTGGTAAAGATACAGAGTTTAATCAATTATCACTTGGTACTATTCATTTCGTTTATAGTCTGAGTCCCTTAATAATTTTTCGTTGCTCTCTTGATGATGGACTTTGTGAAGAAATTTTTTCTGCGAAGACTCTACAATTATCCAAAGATAATAAAGATGATGAATTTAGAGGTGGAACACAATTTGTTTCATTACCAGATACTTTACCAACGATTGAAGGAGAAAACGTTTGGGTTTCTATTGCTAAGACTCATTCCAAAAAATGTGGTTGTGGAACAAATTTTTATAGAGCTGTTTTAACCGTTATGATCGAAAAAAATGGTATTTTCCATTTAGAATTAATTACTCCAGGTCTAGATTTTGGCATCGAGCCACTGAATTTTGACTTGTACGGAACTAGTTGTAATAGTAAAAATGTCTTAACACCAAACTCCATTATTTCATGGCATATTAAATCACAAGACCTTTCTGAAAATTCCTTTGAAGATTATTTAGCTCTTTCGGTTAGTGAGGCAGATACTTTAACAAAACATGTTGTGGTGAAAGGTATATTGGATCATATCCTAGGTATTTATAGAAAGAAACATATTAGAGAGACGTTCCCTGTTAATAAACACGCAAATGCCATTCTCGATAAGACAAGACGTTGTGTGACCCATAAGATACATGATATTTGTAAAGAATATGGTAAAAGTCATCCAGCAAAGAAACATTAATAAAAAATACAGTTCTTTGATAATAAAATAATACATTACGTAAACATATAATTTAAAAAGTTCAAACGTAAAGTTGTCTTTTCTCGTAATACCAAGTTAACATAATTCATAATAACACTGAAACTTTCAGTGACTGAAAGAAACGTGGGCTAAAAATTTCCGGGACTTCTGCCGGAATTTCCAACTTTTTGGCCGGAACTCTTTTTCCGACATCAAAACAATTGGATCTCGAATAAGTGTCAACAACAATAGAAACTACAAAATTTTGTTCGGGCCTCATAGTATTTGAAAATTTCGTCATATTAACGAGTTCCAAATACTTTTCTTTTGGGAAGAATCATATATTGAATATCTCACCTGTGCAACAATCTCAATTGGTTGGTGTAGTTAGTTTGGTCCTAAAAGAACCAAGTTTGACAGCTTAATAAGGATCGAAATTGTTCTTATCCAACTCTCTTCTTTCGCATCCTTTTTGTTCTACAGCAAGATATTGGGATCAGTTGGAACGTCGCAATGTCTCTCTCTAAACGCAATTTCCTAAGAATGGTTAAGGGTCGAAGGCCCTATAATATGAAAATAGCTACCACAATTGTGTTGGTCTTGCTATTTATCATATACACAACTAAGAGTAGAGGTCCTACTCTAGGTTTAAAAAAGCATAAATGGGAAGTAGAAAATAAAATAGATTTATTGACTGTGGATGTCAATAAACAAATTAAATATCACACAAATCCTCAATTAAATGATTTCTTCACCTCCAAGAAATACACTAAAGAAAAAGTCTTAGGATTTGTGTCTAATTTAGATATTACCAAACATAGAAATAATAGACAAGCAAATTGCCAAAAACATAACTGTGAAGATAAGAACCATAATGATAATAATGTTGATGTTACCAAGTTTAAAGTCACTGAAACATATAAAAACCTCGTCACTTGTAAAGATTTGGCATATGAAAATGAATTATCCTTCCATGTTATGAATAATCTATCAAAGACTAATCTTTTAAATGCAAGAAATGAAATTTTAAATTGGAGCAATGATATTTCGAAAAAAATTAAGGATGATAAGTTAGAGAAGGATATGTCTCTCTCAGAAATTATTGACAAATTTTGGTTTGAAGCAGGACACACTTCAGTATGGCTTGAAACTCAACAATGTTATTTAACCTATAGTCGTATTATTTATTCCAAAAAATCATCGATACATAATCCAGAATTTTCATTTATTCATGCTACCGCTTACGATAAAAATTGGAATATAATTGACGGTAAAAAGGTAGCATATAATGATATTGTCTTTCCAGATGATTTAGAAAAACAACTATCACTACTAGACGTACATTTGAACCTGATTCCTTGTAATTCATTGAAAAGTTTAAAAACTAAGGAGGAAAAAGAAGAGTGTTACATTAAACAAAATAGAAACAAGTTGAAAAACTTAAAAGAAAGAGAAAAAATTCTTTCCCGTTATTTCATCACCTATCCTTCCGTTTTAAATATCGATACCGATATATATGCTAAGACTCACGGGCCTGATGAACTTAATATTATCTTAAAAGAGGATCGTCATGGTATGGAGGAACCAATTTTACTTTTCACAGTTAACGACGGTACTAATAGGACAATGTATTCACACTTACCACATAGAAAGATACCATCGTTGGTCAATTTTAAAATGAGGAATAGTGATTTCTTAGATACATCTCAAGACTCCTGGTCACCATTTTTCTATCCTGGGGAAGAAACAGTATATGATGACTTATTCTTGGGTGATATTCATTTTATTTCTGATATGAACCCTCTTCATGTCATTCGTTGTTCATTAGATGACGGTTTATGTGAAGACAAATTTAAAGGTAACAAATTGGACTTGTCTAAAACAGAAAAAGGTTCTAGTTTAAGAGGCTCAACACAATTTGTTCCATTACCTGCTGTATTACCTGGTGTAAAGGGCAAAAATATATGGGTAGGTTTTGCTAAGACTTCTTCAAATAAATGTGGTTGTGGTCCCACTTTTGATAGACCTGCTTTAACAGTCCTAATTGAAGTTGATGGTGTATACCATTTAGAATTAATGGTTCCGGGTATGGACTTTACTATCTCACCCCTTAACTATAAGTTAACAGGACTCGAATGTGATAGTGCCAATATATTAGTACCAAATTCCATCGCGTCTTGGTATGTCGCCTCACAGGATACTTCTAAACACTCGTTTGAAGATTACATGACCTTGACACTAAATGAGGCAGATTCATTTACTAAGCCCGTTATTATCAAGGGTGTATTGGATTATATTTTAAATATTTACAAACAGAAAGATATTAGAGACACCTTTGTTATCGACGAGGAAGCCAATACAATTATTGGAACTACAAGGGTCTGTATAGCTGATTACAGTCTGGAAGTTTGTAGAAGATATGGTTTGAAACATCCTAAGAAAAGCAAATAGTTACAACTGAGAAAGAGGAAAACGAAATATTAAGACAGCCCTTAGTGCGATATAAATACGCGTATATATTACCTCAGTTAAACATTTATAGATATGGCAATGTCCCTTTAAAGTTCTTTGTATACATATATTTTTTAAGTTTGTAAAGGTACAAAATAACTGTCAAGGTATCTTCTCTTTTGTCTGCAAGGTTCCAGAGATTATAGACGTTTCGTTTATTCTCAATAAACACATTAAAATAAGCAAAGAATAGATCGACTTCAATACTTTTCTCTATGCAGGTGAGTTTAATTTTTGTTTGTTGCAATTTTACATATACATTGCTGCTCTATCATTGTTCTATAAAAATGAAAAGTCGGTTGTATAATATAGCTATAAGAGAATATATATGTAATAGCATGGGCTGTCCTGAGACATTGGTTTAGCATAAAAGATTTTGTCATCAGCTCTGTTAATAGTTAGAAACCACAGGACAAACTTCAGGAAGTTTCTTGTTATGCATATTATTCCGCCTAACTTGCAAGTAGTTCTGTATCAGTTTCAACGTCAGTAGCGGTACACAAAAGCTCATCGATCTTAGTGGTGAGATCCTGAATTGGTGGGTCTGTTCTCCTAAGTAGCTTTTTAATGATTGGTGTATGCTGTTTGTAGAATTGTACATCCCTAATAATTCTGCCTTCATTAAAACCTATACTGACACTAGCCATTTGTGATATAAATCGCTTAACGTATTCTACAAACTCTGACATACATTTTTCATTTTTATCCAATGTTTGACAAAAAACAGAGAGAAAGCTCACTAAAATAAATAGTTCTTGATAGTCATCCTTTTTTAGCTCATAGAATTTGTTAAGGTTAGCTTCCATTAGGATGTGTAGGAGAAACGTCGACAGTTTCAATTTTTTCTTCAAAATATTCAACTTTACCTTAACGTTTTCATTATTTCCTATTATTGCCGTTACAAATATCGTGTATGGGTTTGTCCTAAAATTCTCAACAGAAGAAAATAATGATAGAAGTTTTCCCTCGATGATATTATCATAATCTGCAAGTAAAATGCATCGAATAATATAAATAACTTGCTCTGTCGTGCTTGGTAGCCCATTTAGACTTTTCCGAAATTCGTTGTTATCCATCTCTTGGTTAGATATGTTAAATATGGATCTTAGATGATTGAAACTCTTGATGTCGTGTAAGTCATGGATAAATTTTGAATCTAAGAATATTATTAAATTTTGGGCAGTGTTACTTTCCATCTTCTCATCTAAATATAAATTATAGACCTTAGTCGTCAGTAATTGAAGTAACTCTCTGTAGTTTAGTTTTGCTAAAACCTTAAACAGCTTCCTCCAAAAAGGGAGATAATTAACAATAGCTGTACCTTCCGTAACAAAACTGATTGAGTTCTGTTCAGACTTTTGTAGTAGTCTTCTACAAAACATCCAAAAATACTTATTATCGATTGAATTATCAATATAATCTATTAGTAGTCTGTAAAAGTCTTTTTCTAAATTCTTAAAAGATTTATTATCACACAAATCTAACACTTTGTAGTTATAGTAAAAGCGAATATCTTGGTCTTTATCAAGACCATTGAAGTTTAAGAATTGCCACCAAGTCAACTGACCATTTGCAATTAAGTACCCACCTATTTGGCAATAGTATTCAACCCAGTAAATGGATTCTTGGGCTTTATCCTTTAATAACGGGAAAAGATTGGTGTGTGTCCATGCTACATCAGTTTCATAAAGATTATCCATATATATAGAAAGAAATGAAACAAATATTTCCTTATCAGCATCGTCAAGCGACGCAATAAAACATTTATAGAGCGAAGTATTAAGTTTGGGCCAAATTTCTTTGTGATTGAAGATAATTTGACGAATTTTACCTAGAAATGACAAAATTAGTGGCTTTTTCAAAAGTGATGTGGACATAATATGTGAATATATCATAGGTAAAACTCTGTATTTCATATCTAGTTTTTTCTTGGCGTTGTTAAGGATAAAAAAGATGGTGGAATTTAATATAGACTCGCAAACCTGTTTATTATCTTGTGGAGAATAGTTCAATATTAATTGTAAATCTACCAGTTGGGACAAGATTAGCTGGAACCTATTTAAATAATTTATTGAGGATTTGAAGGCTAACAAAGCCAGTAGATTAAAACGATTTATTATTGCGGATGCAGTATCATCTATCGTAAGTCTACTAATCGGCGTTAGCTTCTCAAAGAGTACATTGGACATCTCCATATGAGTTAACAATAGTAAATATCCATTGAATGTCGTTTTGCAAACATAAATTGTTTCTGGCTTGGTCCTGACCTTATTTTTTTGGGATAAATGTCTTTCTTCCTCAAAATCACAGAATCGCCTGTTTTTAAATATATCATGTAATCTCAGGATAACAGGATTTTGAATTTCCCACTTTAGTTGATTATAGCAGTAGTGAATCAAGGAAATAGCCTTTCTCATCCCAGAAAAATCAGAGGTGATTTTTATAACATCCCATTGAGACTTTTTGGTTGGAAATATGTGACAAAGTAATCGTGCAATATCAGGTAAATAGGACCTCTCTTTGAAAATGCACCAAATTACATCCTTTTTGCCTAATTCATCGACAACTGTTGCCAAGATATCATAACTCTGGTTTAACAGTTGCGTATTTTCCCCATTTATCTTCTCATAACATACAGATAATATAGAAAAAAACGAAGCCGTATGATTGAGAATTGCTTTTTCTACTCCTTCTTTAAATGTGAGCGCTAGATTTGCGTATTTGGAAACTTCTAGAAGCATTAATTGGCAAACTGCCAATATATAAAAATGGATAGGTTTTGCATTTTGCCGTAAGGAATTTAGTTTACCTCTGAATTTTGAATGGAATGCTTCAATAGTTGGTTCAATAGAAGGAATATCTAATTGCCAAAGAAAATTGGTAAGTTTGCCAAATGTATCCATTAAAGAGTTTTCAGATGACCCTTCATTAATGATGCTTTCGAAAGTCTTATGCAGTACTTTCTCGACGTCTCCAGGGTTAAGTCTAGATAAAACATATGTCTCACTGTTCAGAGAAATCGTAACTGTATCTGGTGGATTTAAACTAGTTTTCTTAAACAACACATCTAATATCTCCAACGATGGTTCGTCGGGAACTGTAATTATTTCACTTGACACATTGTGTTCTAAAGTAGAGGTACCACTTGTATGGGATGAAGAGCCAAATTGCCCAGTTTTCGCTTCTATGACCGTATTATAGGTTATTATATTCCTATTACTAAAATACTGCTTTTTCTTCCTCTCCTTTTTCTTCTTTTGGTTATGAGGGAGAATAGTTGATTCAGAATATTGATTGTAATCCTTCTTCATGCCCTTCCTGATATTTGAAGTATAGCTAGCCTCAATGTTATCACTGCTAGTAATTGAATTATCATTAACGGTTCTTTGAATAGAAAAATTTTTATTTATGCGCGGAGTACGTAAACGGTTATAACTTTTTATGGATATACGCTTTATTCCATTACGTTTCTTATAAGCTCCTGCCCTTTTCAACCAACGACGTGAACCTGGGTCGGTGTATGCGTTGTTTCTTGGGGTTGCATTGTCCTCTCTTGCATTTGTATGGGACCTCAATAGAAAATTTAATTCACTTCTATTATCCTCTATGGCTGTAACAGCCTCAGCTCGAGATGCATCTAGTTGTTTTGCTTTTATGCTATTATTTTTAGGATCGTCAGTCATATCCTTGATCCCACTATTCCCCAATTGATTTTCATTATCATTATATGCCAGAATACTATAATCTTGATCTTCAAAAGAGGAATCCGAAAGATAGTTTTCATCATACTTGGAGTGATAATACTTGTCTAATTCTTCCAATTTTGGATTGTCATCATCCTTCTGGGCATCAATTTTATGATATATTTCAAAAGCATCAATTTCGTCACTATAGTTATTATCCACTTCTATTTCTTGCAAAAGAGTAGTATCTTTGGTATATTTTATATTACTTTTCTTTCTTTTGGCAACACCTTTCCCACCTACAGGAAATGAGTGTCTTTTTGGTTTTTTAAAGTTTGAATTTACGGAAGAAAGTTGCTTCTCCCAAACCATCTTAGGTAAAATACCACGGTATCCTGTTTTGATTTTCAATCTTTTACCCCTAAATACGATGTCATCTTCAGATGTGGTATTGACATCAGTAGTCTCAGGTATATGTTCCTCATTTTCTGATCGGGTTATTTCTTTACTTTTAGCACTTTCATCTTGAACGCTAATATCATAATCACATTCTTGGAATGAAGCATCACTAGCTCCAGATGAAACATCTACATTATATTCAAATAGGTCATCTTCAGGATCAATAATATTATTTGTATCAAAAGTATTATTATTTTGTGCACCCATTCCAGAGTTCGTAAGTCGACTTTCTAGAACGGAGGTATCTACTTGATTGGATACTGTCTCAAATGATGAAACATCGTATCCTTCAAGAAGTTGTCTGTGTTTTATTCTTTCTAAACTGTATGGCATTTTCTGTATCGCCGTTCTCTTTCTTAAAAACCTTTTGGGAACGCATAAATTGTTGTTTAAGGTAGTTGCTTCATTGGTAAAGGTATTATCTGTACCACCCGCTATGTTATCTACGGTGTTGGGACTGTTTATTTTAGTCTGATACTCTGCAGCGTTATTATCACTGAAAGAACTACCAGCAACAGCAAACGCGTCCTGGGTTGGAGAAACTGTTGCATTTGTAATTAAGTCGTTGTCAAAAAAAATATAATCAGTTTGCGTAAAGTCACTTTCCTGAGAATCGGGGATAATATCGTCGTAAACATCTTCATTCATATCTTTTGTGATTTTTTTTCCTTAAAGCAGCAACAAATGATCTAACTATCTTTCATAATCAAGGTTCTATGTTTTAAATGCCAGATATAATCAGAATTATAAGATATGAATGGAACTGAAGAGCCAGTTGTTTGCTGGGTTGTGAGCCCTTTGAAGACCTAACATTTAGCACTTTGTCAACGATGAGTTAACTTTTTCAATTTGTTTTTTTTTTTTGGCGCTTCCGCACAAAATTAACATCCAAGAAATATATGTTCAGACTTCGAACCCAAAAGGGTAAACAAACTTGAGTAAACATTCAGTTATTAGAGGTTTTTAATATCCACTATAGGTAAACAATATTCAGGTTTGTTGAAGAGAAAATATATAGAGATCTAAGCATTTCAACTATATTTGAATTATCATGGCGGGCCACAATGGAGATTCAGAAAATGTTTCAAGAATGTCCTCTGTTTCTTCCAGATCATCCAGTATAGAAACCACAGTGACAAAGTTACTTATGGCTACAAAACATCTTCTTCAAGTTTTGACACAATGGTCTAAAGGTGCTGTAGGAGGGAAGGGAGTTTCAGATGCATATGTTCAATTGGGTAACGACTTTAAATTGGTTTCGAAATATTTCACACAACACGGCATTGACACTCATGACTTGGGTGATGTCCCCACAAAATTGCGACAAGTTCTTGAGTTAGCGTTGAGGGAAAAACCTTGTGATGAAACTCTGAATAAATATTTGCCTCAAATCAGAGAGATTATCGTCACTTTACTAGATAAACTGAAGACAAAACAAGCGTATCTTAAAACTTTAAAGAAAGACCAACATTTAGCAAGACTGAGTCAAAATCACACAAGAAATTCATCAGTAACAAGTGATATTTCATTACCTTCGATGTTGGGTCGTGAAAATACTACAGCATCATTCCATGGGAATTTAACAAAGTCATCTCAACCTCAAAATAGTGATGAGGAAAAAGAAGATATTGAAAGTTCCAAAAAATCTAACAACACCAAGATCTCACCTGATGTTAATAACAAATTAGTAGTTCCAAAAAACAAAGAACTAATTACTGAAAATAATGACGCTCTTTCTCAATTAAAAAAAGGCACAAATATTCAAAGACGTGCTTCAAAGAGATATTCTGCATATCATATGGCTAAATTGACTAATCAATCCACCTCTGAAGCAATCTCTACTGCAAAAATTCCTCATAACGGTGTTCCTATTAACAATAAATTTACATCAAATGAAGGGGACCATTACACTTCTGAAGAAATTGCACCAGAGGAAAAAGCTAATGAAATCAAGACCTTTCCTCAAAATGTTCAAGTTTTGAAATCCGATGACACTATGTATACTTTATTTTTAAGGGTCGATGGTAAAACAAAAAAATGTCATGTCCCAAGATTAAGTTCCTTAAACAGTTTAAGATTGTTATTCGTTGAAAGATTTGCTTACTCACCCGGTAGTGAAAGTTTTCCAGAAATTTATGTTAAAGATCCACAGTATTCCGAATTTTATGAGTTAGATGAACACAGTATCGCGGAGTTACAAGATGGTTCTGTTATCGAACTTCGATCTCAAAAAGAAGGATCAGAAATTGAAAAATACGTTACATCTTTCATGCAGCAGGTAAAAGATGAGATAAAAGCGTCACAAAAGGAGTTATTTGATTTGATAAACAAAAAGGAGGATAATAAGGTAGTGGTCAGCCAACCTTTGGCATCGGAAGATGTTTCAAAAGCTTCGGGGGAGGAAAGTGCAATCAATATAAAACAAATGAAACAATCTTTGGCAATTCTAAGGCAAATTTATTCATCCAACAAGACAGTAACTGAAAATAAAATCAAAGATATTCTTGCCAAAGTAGAAGAGTTCAAAACAAGTCCTTTTAATCCGCAGAATGCCTCAATTATGTCTAATACATATGTTGAAAAGTCACAAGATAAACTAGGAGATATTTCAGAAAGTTTATTGAGTAGAGTTGATGATCTACAAGATTTGATTGAAATTCTAAGGAAGGATGTTGCTGATCGAGGTGCTAGACCATCGGGTAAAAGATTAGATTCGTTATATAAAGAAATTAGTGAAGCAGAATCAGATCTTAAAAATATGCAAAAATATATTGACACCGAAAAACCTCATTGGAAAAAGATATGGGAAGATGAATTAGACAGGGTGTGTGAAGAACAACAGTTTTTGACTCTTCAAGAAGATCTAATAGCTGATTTAAAGGAAGATTTACACCGTGCTTCTGAAACATTTGATCTTGTTAAATTATGTTGTGAAGAAAAGGAAAAAAATCCAACCAAAGCCAAGACAGTAGTACCGGTTATGCCTCTACTGAAACCTGGTACTTTCAATGAGGTAAGAGAACAAATGTTGCTGGCAGTGCAATCTCTGAATCCTGACCATGAGGGAAGACAGGATGCAATTGAAAGGGCAGAAAAGTTATGGGAAAAAGAAAAGGTGTACAAAGAACACGACGATTTTAAAGATGAGTTAGGGACCTTTGTTGAGAGTTCCTCATTGAAAAAATCTGGAGGAGTTGAAGCCATTGAGAAACAAAGACAACAAAAAGATGCGGAGAATCTAAGAAGTAACTTTGCAGGTATCCTCTAAATAGAATTAAAAGAAACGTTATATATTATATGTAAAGTTAATATCGTGGTATTTTATGCATTTTTTTTTTAGTAATTTCTGCTAAGACTATTTGTGCTGTCAGTTTGTACTTGTTTGGAAAGTACTGTGTTTTTACTTTGCCATAGCCCTCGAAAAAGCTTCTTGTTTTTAATGAGAAATTAACAATTTGTTTAAAAAGCTTTAAACGTTAACCAACTATTTAAATCAAAAAGGTTAATGTGTGAGGTCCTTTTACAAAGGAGAAACTACATAAAATTATTTGCTTTTAATTACTTGGCCACTTCGTTACATAAAAATTACTAGCGCATTCTCAGTATTAGTGAAGTTTTCATTCTGTAACTTCTTACAGCTCTTCTTATAAATACGTTTAATCTTTAATAAGAGCCTTAATATTACATGTTTTCAACAAAAACAAATATTCAACTTCATTAATATTAAAATACTGCTTGATTTCTTGTTTTAAAGCAACCAAATACCTTTAAAAGGGCAAGAACTTTGTAATTTATGCAAAAAGTAAAATTTGTAAGTACACGATTTTAATCCACTCAAGAACAAAAAAAACACTAATTAAACCTCTCTAAAAAATATTTACGAGTCTTAAACCCCAAGAATTCTGTTTATCTTGGTGTTGTTACTGTTTTTTAAGTACTCTTTGCAAAAAGTTTTTCCATTGCATTAACCTTTCATATATGAAGCTGCAAAGTTTTTGACAAAAAAAAAGATAGAAGGACAACGCTATATTGGAAACTCTTGACATAAAGTAAACATCCTTTCAAGTTAAAACATTCTGATCTCACTGTTTCCCCGTCACTTACTCGGATCCAATGGTCAAGAAAAGTTGTAACCCACTGAAAATCGATTACAAGAGATGTATTATCGAAGACAGGTTATTGCAAATTAAAGATTCAAATAACGTAAATATTCCAGAACTCATTGCAGTATGGACAATACAAATCAATCCCCGTGACTCAAAGAAGGCTATTGATTTTATTCGATCCCACAAAGATGATGATCCCATACCATTACAGCATATTAAAAGGATAAGAAAAGTTGAAGACTTCAAAATGTTACAAGTGGTTATATTTTCGGTAGAATATCTTAAAGAGGAGGAAGAAGTCGTGGAATTACTACAAAAGTTTGGTATTGACTATACTTTATTAAATAATGAAGTCTTAATACCACGTATGGGACCCTCCACAAAAGAATTAATTAGCCAATGGTCCAAAGAATATTGGCCATTAGTATGGAATGGAAACCCCAATGACCAGATACTAAATGATTACATATTTGACATGGCATTTGTTAAGAAAATGTTGAAGACGATATCTGATCTTAGTGAAAATGAGTACAGGAAAGGTAATATCTATCCAATTGTTTCTGTTTTTGTGGATCCCCAAAATAAAGATATGGTAACTGTGGCTACCGATAAACGCTCCAGTAACGGTGGATGCAGTTTAGATCATAGCATTATGTGTGGTATAAGAAAGGTGGCTAATATACAAAAAAAATATTTAAACGATGAAACTGTAGATATTACTACCTACTTATGCTTGAATTACGATGTTTATACAACACATGAACCATGTTCGATGTGTTCAATGGCATTAGTACACTCTAGAGTGAAAAGGTGCATATTTGTAAGACCAATGGTCATGACAGGTTCTCTGCGGCCTGAAAGTGGTGATGCTTATTGTATGCATAATAATAAGACCCTAAACTCAAAGTATGAAGTATTTCAGTGGCTAGGTAATGAATATAAAAATATACAAAAGCTTGAAGATGACATATGCTGCTGATAAAGCAATATGATATGAGTACTCCTATATAATCTTTGTGTTTATTATTCTATACCTTGTTCCTCTAATTGTTTGATGCTGTTTTTTAGCCCGTTAAGTTTATTTAGCAACTTGTCAAGGGAGTCTTTGTTGCTTTGTTTCTTGGTGTCACCCCCCGTTAGTTGTATTGCCTCATGAAAATTCCGTAGTATATTAGAATAAGTCTCAATTTCAGAATTTATATAAGTTAGTCTTTGATCTAAAAGTAGACCCATATCGTAAAGATTATTTATAAATGTTTCCAATGTGAAATAATGTTTCATTTCCCTTTCAGTGAAATCAGATATATTTATTTCATTTAGAATGGAAAGTACATCAGCACTTGCATCTTTAATGTTGCTTAGGAGTATATTATCTTTGGATTGGAGACTTGTGTACCATTGTTTCATTTCTCCTGCTGAGGTGTCGATCCTTGAATCCTCAAGTGTAGTGACAAATTCCTCATAGGTAAGAATATTTGTAGGTAGAAGATTAGAAAAATATTCTGTAAGTAACTTATTTCCTACCATACTATTACTCGAGCCTGCAGCCGTTGAGTGGATTTACTGCTGTTGTTTCCCTCTTGGATATAAAGACCGCTAGTTTCTCGAAGTGTCGGAAGATTAAAAGAAACACAAAAAATATTCAGTTTTCTTTGCTTTATTTTTGTAAGCAATCAAAAATTAAAGGTATTGAACAAGCTGAGTAAGTTTAAGCGTCAAGGAAGCCAAATACACTAACACGAGGGGATATATTTTGTTCTATAGATGTTCTAAGAACATATTGGCAAGATTATCTTACTCGATGCATCATTTTATGTAACTTTTCCTTTTTTTCGAAGTAAAAAAGCTGCCAGCGTTTGATGGATATATCACTCCAAGTATTGCTGTTAATACGTTCACCGCAAATGAATATCTGACAGTGAGACAGATAGTTTAATGACAAAAAAAAAGCATTTCAAGAATAAACACTCGGCCCATCCATTGTATATCATGTATTTTACTTGAACTGTACATCTTACATAAACCAAAACTAACTAGACTTCAGATAATGATACTAATAAATTAGTTTGGTTTACAGTACTGATTATAATGGCGGGTTTATATCTACCCATTTGATATCCTTTTATCAGTATTGCTCCGTAAGGATTTCTCTATAGATAGAAACCTTGCGCGTGTTATTAATAAAAGTTACTAGGGGTTCTTTACCGGACTTGTTAAGTACAACTCTACTGTATTTGTTTTTTAACTTCGACCAATTTGGGCTCTTATGGCCAGATTTACTACAATATTTATATTTATGACAAAATGGTTCTGCCCTGACTGTGTTACATAAGTAACCTTTGTTTTTATTTCCTTTTCAACCTCCTCCTGGACTGCTACCTTAAGAGTTAAGATTAGTACCAGCCCTGTTACAAAATTTATTCAAAATCTTTTATGCCATCACTTTTGATAATCTAGCTTCAGCTAAAATATAATCGTATGAGCATCACACTACTCACAAGAGTTCATTGCGCATCAACCTTACAATGAGACTGCCATCAGAGTTTATTAATCTCAACATAATCTTCCAAAGTATCAGTTGCATATTTATATATATCTACCGCCTGGTACTATATCCACAGCATGTTCCTTGTTACCATCGATATCTTCATAGTCCCAATTACAGTTACGCTTAAAATCAGAATCTCAAATAAAATATCATTGAATACAGTTAATTCCATTGTGTTCATGAAGACATATATCTTCCATCTTATGTTACATATGTATATTGCCTGTATATTAATGCTATTGTATACGTTTATATACCTAATGCTTAACCGAATATATTACTTAAACATTTAATAGGAATATATTTCCAATGAGTTCCAATACAACATCAAACATCCCTAATATTAATATATCTTCTTTACTCCTTAGGCAGCCAACTAATCTCTGTATACAAAAAGCGTCTAAGAAAAGCCAACTCATAGTTTTGATCCAAGATATTGTTACCAGCATCTTTCAAGTAGAACTGACCCAACATCCTCACAACCATCGTAACCACTCCTTTGTATCCCCATTAACCATAGCTGATAATTACAGGAACCAGTTGGAACATTCATAAACTTGACATTTGATGCCGGATTTATAGTCTACATATAAGGAAGGTAATTGCCCAAGTACAAATTCGACTACGCAGGTAGGTTATGCGTCGTGCAGCGAAAGTCATATTCACTCACGTTTGGACAAGTTCTACGAAACATAAAAGAATAGCAAAAGCTGATTAAAATGATGCTCTTATCAATTTCTTCTTGCTTAGGAGATGATACCAATAGGATTAGAGACAACGAAGGTGATTGTTATGGCCCAGACTACTGTGTGTATGGGTTGGGATTAACTGTTTTCAATGATACCATATATGAAGTTTGACTGTAAAGTGAAGATGATACTATCAAAGAAATGGCTCTTACAAAGATTTTGAGGGTAAAAATGATCATGCAATGAAGATGGTTCCTGTTGCTATCCATGGAAGGTATGGTACAGAAAACTTAAAAAATGTTGTCCATGTTTTTGAAGAATACTATGAATCTTTTGGTAAGGATGATACTGATTATTCTCTTGCAAAAGAGTACGGTGGTATTAAGGAAAGTGCTTTATTTGATGTTGTTGCCGTCGTAGCTAGGTCAACAAAAGCCACCAAAGCCAAAATTTTGGATAAATTTGGTAATGCAACCGATCCATCTATGAATGTTATCAAGATGGCAATTATCGAACAGGTTACAAAACGGAAGAAAAAGAAAGCTGCTATGAAATGTCACTATTGTGGTGTAACTTGCTATAGAATTTCAGCTTGCCCAAAATTAAAGAAACAATAACCCGAAACTGTTATCAATGAGAAGCATGTTTTTTTTTTTATCTAACTATCCATCTAGAGTGTCGCGATAATCCCCATCATTCGAAGACTATACCCGGAATACTGAATTGAGGTACATTTACACTTGGTAGTACAACCGAATTTATCACAAAATAGGATAAATAAAATCGAAACCGCCAAAGAACTGGTTAATACATTACCCACAGCATAATAAATAATCCCAAAGTCTGAAAGATGGTCCAATAACGTATTGTCCTCAGCAAAGGTATAACCGTTAATAGATTCATTTTGACCATATTAAATTTCATTGTCAAGAACAAGAGGAACAATCGCTTTTACTTCAGACAAATAGCCCAGAAAACTTCTCGATTCTCACCAACAATGCATATCTCACTGAGTGTTGACAAAAAGAAAGTGGACTACGATTCTGTTCACCACAATGATAATGCCATATTATCAAATCTGCAATCACCTCTTCACTTCTATTAGTGCTGCGCTTATCTTTCCAAATAAGTCTTTTGAATTCTTCGATAGCCTTCTTTTTTCATGAAGGGTAAAGTATTAACGTGCTCTCTGCTAGTTGTGTTCCATAAGATACGAAATTACAAAAAAAATATGTACAGTTTTTTTTATAATGAAATATTTTTCAAGATAAAATTTCAGAGTCACGTGTTAAATAAAAAAAAACTAAAAAACGTAATTTTCACGTGAAAATCATGTGAAAAAACCGGGAATATCATATGATATTTTAATATAAATATGCTACCAATTTTGATTATTTTGCTAAAGATTTTATTTTAATTTTCCAACAAATAAAAAAAAACTTAGCTTCGTAAAAAGTAAGAATAATTGGTTATTGTTTCAAATATTTTTCTACGGGTTTAAAAAGTGTCGTAGTGTAACTTAAAGAAGAAAGATTAGAGCAGGGAAAACAGGAATACAAAAAAGAATTTAACCAATAAAGGTATAAAAAGAAGAAAACTAAAAGGGTAATCAATCCCTTACTTTCAAGTTAGGTTTTGCTGTTGCAATTGAAATGCTTCAAAATAGGTTTGAAAAGGGGAAATGTGCTCCTGTAGACGATATTGCGTCCTCTTAAAAGAATAGCCACCATTGCATCCTCCGCTAGACATTGTGTTAAATAAAGGAACAGTAACTGAATAATTGTAATTGGAAACTAATTTATTAGGGCAGAATCTATATCATCAAAGGTTTTGAAAACAAATGTCAAATCTTTAACCTTGGCAAGGCAAAGAATGTTTTGTTTATTCTTTAGATGAAAACCTTTTCATGAGCAACCAATAGAAACAACCTAAGGGTTTAGAAGCAAGCTAACCGTATTTTCCCCTTTGAAAGGAGCTGAGATAGAGAGATAAAGAGAAGATGAAAATGAGATTGGTGGAATTCAGAAGTTTTTTACCTGCAGTGAAATAAAATAAAAACAAAAAAGAGAAAAGCGAATAAAGACAAAACACTACGACCAAACGTTTTTTTGAATATTTAGCTCACCAGGGCAAAGGACCTATATACGCTTTTTTTTTGTATGGGTAACCTTTAAATACGCCATTTGACCCTTTACTAGAAGTACGTTATTTTTTTTTACTACTTTTTCCATCTTCAGAAATTTGAAAATCTCTAAAAAATAACACAAAAAATCCAAAACACAAAACAATACATCAACAACCCCAGTTGAAGGTAAATCCTAGTTAAACAACACGATACCAGGATCAAGGCGATCTTAAAAAATAATTTCATACTCACTTCTAACATTATTGCGTCTGGAACTGCAATAATACCTAGCAAGTGTTGAGTTTCTGTCTTTTACACTTTAAAATGACCGAACGCATCAGTGAAGAGATTAACACCCTACAACAACAGTTTTCAATAGATGACTATGTCAATTGCATAACACAGAACAAAGGAGTTTTCCTCGGGGAGGTTCGATGGTGTAGTAAACTATTTACAGGTGAATGGAAGACACATTTTCTTCGAATTACAGATAGAGGCTCTTTAATCCATTCTGTAAATAAGAGAGATATGACCAGAATCAACACATTGTCTGCTATTGATCCATTTTCAATGGACAATTCTTTATCTTCTCCAAGGACAGGACCAAATCATGCCATTATCAAAAATTTACAAGGGTCTACAATCAGGTTGTTAAAATCCAAGAATATAGTTCCAATTATTCATGTAGAAACTTGTACGCCCGAATGTAATAATTATTATTTAAAGGTTTCTTCAACTTCAAAGTTCAAAGAATTATTAATTGTTCTCACATGGTGGAGTTCGATGAAAACTGAAGGCTTATTTAGTAAGCTATCTCTATTCAAAAACTATAACAAAATACGACCAAACAAGAAGGCCTCTCCGAATATGAATGTTTGTCAACTGAAGGTATTCGGCCCGATTCCATCAAACAAACATATTTATGTATCTGATGGTGTCAATATAACACCAAATAACAGTAGTGATGATATAGACCCTAAAAAAATAACGTTCCTTCAAAGTAAAAATGACCAAGAATGGGGTTGGTTCCCCTGTATGGGTGTAATTGGTGAAGAAGGAACTGTAGAGTTATTATCCCAAATTGATGGAAGTCTAATATACTTAATCGATGTTTCTACTCTTCTAAGATCGGAAATTAGCTGTGTGAGCAAATCGCTAATAACAGATTCGTTTTGTATTCTGTTAAGTGAAAATACAGAACTGAGAAAGAGGTTTAAAATGAACACCCATTTTAAGATATATGAAACTAATAGCAAATGCCGTTCAATATCAAAAGAAATATTGCTTCGTTTTCCTTTGAGGACTGATATGGATCAGTGGTATTTGAACCTGCAATCCTTTACTATAGCAGAGAAATTATCTTTAAGCAATATAAACACTGCTAATCAGCTAAGACTATCAAATTCACTGAAAATTTGTGTTCTAGAGGCAAACCTGGAGACCATCAACCTAGATTCTTGGGGGGAATTTGGCCTACAGGTACAGGTGATATTAAATAATCAAGTGATAGAAGAGACTTCCATAGTATATAACTCAAATATACCCTTTTGGAGAGAAGAGTTTGATATCTTAGAAGACATTCCGGTTTATGATCTTAGGATAAGAATAGTATGCCAGACTGTAGGTAATGCGGGAACTAAAAAATCCCAAATGTTAAGTGAAACCAAGTTTAATCAAGAAATGTTCAAAAATGGTGCATATTCAAGGGAAAGATGGATACCTCTGTACGATATAAATAATCCTAACTTTCAAATAGGAAATTTATGTCTGAAGATTCACAATAATTTACAAATTATCTTATCAGACCCTAATTTCTCCAAGCTTGAATCACTATTACTGAGATGCCCCATGAATCAGTTTGTTAGTCTTATTCATGAGAAACTGAAGGAAAATATGGATTTGCTTGAGTCTATTTCAAGAATAACTCTAAATATATTCCAATACTACGACAAAGAAATCGAATGGTTTCAAAGCCTAATTGCTTATGAAATGAAAAGAGCTGATGTAATAACACGATTATCTAATAACGGTTCTCTAAAAAATTATGATCTGACGTATAACTCCATATTTCGGGGAAACTCTATATTTACCATTTCAGTAGAGAAATATTTTAATAGAATCGGAGAAGACTATTTATTTCAGACAATTGGGAAAATCATTAAGGAGCTCGTTACCAATAATAAAAACCTATCCTTTGAAATCGATCCCCAAAGAATTGGACTAAAGGATAAGGAACAGGTTGACGACCAGATAAAAGAAAACGAAAAAAGTCTTTTATACTGGCTAAATAAAATGTGGAATGTAATTCAGACGACAAGTAACGATTTACCTGGTGGAATAAGACAAGTCTTAAAAATGATCAGACAACATTTGGAAATGAATTACCTAGATAAGAACAAGCTACAAGAAGTTATTTTACATTGTATATCTAGTGTACTGTTCTTAAGATTTTTTTGTCCTGTTGTATTAAATCCCCAACTTTTTAACTTGGTTAATGGTAATTGTTCCGAAGTTATGAGACGTAATTTAACAATATTGAGTAAGATTTTTCTTAGCTTTTCTGCGTTAACGAAATTTGGGATGAAAGAAGCTTGGCTAACAGGCATGAATGCTAAGTTTATTGACCAGCATAGAGATGAGTTAATTGATTATGTTGGGAAGGTAACTGAAAAGAAATTGGATTTTACCTCTAGAAAGCTCAAGATCGGTGAACAAAGAAAAGGAAAGAATACTAATGATAAATACTACATGACAAATCCGTTTTTGATTGACCTTAAATGCAATGAAATGGAACTGATTAAAATAATTAGTGATAATGATAGTACTGGTGATATGACTGATATTGACAGAGTTGCGATTGGAGAATTAGAATTTGAAAATATTAACGAGGACAATACAGAAATCTTTGGAGATGAATTCAAGTCACAACTGAGAATCAACGAGAACAATAAATATGAGGATGATGGTAATGCTAATTACAGATCAGCAGCCAGTAGTGCAGAAGAGATCAAGCAAGAATCAATGCTTCTCAGTTATAAACTAAATCATTTGATGACTATATTCAAAGAATTTGAATATCCTAACGATACCATTATTAATGATTCAACCTATATTAAGACATTGTGCCATTCCATGTATCTTACTTGTGGTACTGAAAAAAAATTAAATAACGATGCTAGAGAGATTACTATTGATATTAATGGTATCAATTACTTTGAGAAGAAGTTATTTAATAAGGATGATGTATTCAATTATAATGAGTTGTGTGTTTTGAAAGATGAGGAAAATATGGAGATAAATAGTAGTAAGACTCTCTCAAGGAAAGCATCACTCGCAAGAAGCCTAGGAGGTGGACACTCAAGCAACAAGAATGCTAGTGCTACTACCAGTACTTCCGCTACATCGACTAAGAACTCAAGAAAGAGATTTTCACGTATCACATCTCGCATTATTGGTAGAGATGATGAAAATAAATTAACCAATAGCGAGAGTAGCAGTGCTATCAGTAGGTGGTTTAGTGTTAAAAGATAAAATAAAATGTGTGTATTTCTTAAACTTTTATAATATGTATGTAGAAACAGTTGTAACAATTATTAAAGATGTTGGTTTAATGACATTAATAAATCATTAAAGATGTTGGTTTAACCACATTAATAAATCATTAAAGACAATATCAAAATGTTCATCGGTTTCTAATGAAAATATAGAATGTCTCATTCCTGGATAAGTTTTCAATGATTTATCATTAGCTGGGCAATCGTTAATAAAATTTTTAGAACCTTTGGGATCATTAATAGTGTCACCTTCTCCATGGAAAATGATAAGAGGAATCTCAGTGGCATAATTCTTTTGAATATAATTATTATTATTATTGAAAAGAAATTTACCTCTTTCCATAAAATCATAAACTTGTTTAAATGAACCATATAATGGAACACTCATTGGTTTATCATTAGCCAAGAAATTTCTATATTCTAGATCTGTAGTAAGTCCTTCCAAATCTAAACCTGTATCAATAACTACATTGGGGAAACATTTGGCTAACATAGGAGATAACCATAATGTAATTTTATTTGGTTTTGTATGTGGATGTAAGATAATTAATGGAGCAGAACCAATATAACCAGCAATATCAGATTTGAATTTACCATGGCATGAATAATTTAAGATAATACCACCACCCATGGAATGGCCCCATAGAAACAAGGGAATATCTTGCTCACGACATTGTTTTAAATTTAATTCAATGAAATGATCTAAATCGTTAAACGTGTGATATTCATTTGTTTTCCCCTTTGGATTTGAAATACCATCAATTGTAGTGACACCAGCACCACGTTGATCAAATGTAAATGATTCAAATCCATTAATTGAAAGGTGATCCATTAACCTATATTGAATTTTTGTGTATTCACCGAATCCATGAACTAAAAGGACTCTACCCTTTGGTTTAGAGACAGTTGAATCCACAGGCCATAACATATAACCAAAATTGGCACCATTGAATTTTTCAAATTGTAATTGTGGTTCTTGTGTTTTTAATTTGTATGGATATGGAACCGACATGATTGATGATCTTTAAAAACAAAAACAACTATTTTTTGATGATCTTGCCTTTCTTCTTCTTTTTAATAACAACACCTAGTGATGAGGAAGACGTTTTGGTCTTCTTTTGAGAAGTTGTTTGTGTTCTTAATTTTATCAAATTAGCAATATTTTGGCTTTTTTCCAAAAAATTTTTTTTTTCAGGAAAAGTTGGCTTTTCTATCGATGATGACGTTGAAGATGGAGCTGAAGATGAATATTCGGTAATATCTTCAGTTGTTTTATCATGCTTTTTAATTTCTCTGCGATGGATCTTGGATCGTAATTCTTGTAATTTAGTCAATTCATCCATTTGTGATTGTTGTCTTTGTAATTGTTCTAATCGGGTTTCCACTTGTTCAGTCTTATTAATTGGAGTGTCATCATCTTCTTTCTGGTCCTTTTTTGTCCTTTCAAACAGTTTTCGACACCCAGATTTGGCCACGTAGTCTGCATTCTGTGGATCAGTTTGTAACACTAAAGATGCATGGCATTGTGGACAATGGAATGTGATGGTGTAAATTTTCACTGTCCCTAAATATTTTGTATCTAACAACTGTTTATGTCCATTAAACTTTCGATGTGGTGGAATAACCTCCTGACAGGAATTACACTGCACAGTGCATGGGGTCATAAACCGTATACTCATCTTTTGATGATTGTTTCCTCTGTGTGAATGTTAGATTTTATAGGTAAAAAAATAGTAAGATTTTGTTCACTAAATTGGCGGAACCACTTTTGATAAAACGTCCTTTAAGATTAATCGCTCTGTGGCAGCGGGCCCGTTTCGAACACTGGCCACCGCTGCATGAAACTGTTGTACGTAATGAGGTCTACTACCATACAACAAACTGGTGTCCTGCTCCCATTGATCCTCTCGTAGTAACTTTATGTGCCAGGGAGAGTACCACAACAATGCTTGTTTCACATCAGAGGGTACTGTGTAGTCTCTCTTGTAAATGTCACTACTAATACATTGGGATAAAAGAATCATATCCCTTAAAGTGCCAGCATGAATCCCTCCCCCGTTACCTTGGACCAACAATCTGTGTATTCTGAGATGAATCATTAAGTCTTTGATATATTGGATCAAGTTGGGGGAAACATGTGCTGTATGATTTAGTTTGGTATGGCCTTTGTCTTTCTCCTCCCCTTCCACTTTCACCAAACCTTCCTCTTCCTCCACCGCTCCACCTTCTCCTCTCAGACAACAGATCCAGAACTTATGTAATAACCAATCCATCACTTTGGATCTAGAAGCTAAATCAGGGACCACACCAATGAAAATAGAATTGTTTCCATGATCATTTATATAGTGACACAACAATTTTTGGTCAACACTACCCCATTCAATTAAATTCGGTATCAGATATGTCTTCACACCATCTTCTTGTATATCTGATATCTTGTATATCTTCTTGGCATCAGAGATGGAGAATATTTTGGAAGAAATGACTATTATATTTCTTCTCTCTTGAAGCCCCCATTCAAGCCCATACTTATACGGAATAAACAATTCTCCTTCTTCTTTTTCTTCTTCTTTTTTTACCCGCATTCGATTCTGCTAATCTATATACTTCTTGAATGTATTATTTAAGTCTTTATTCTCATAGCGGTTCTGTAAAATGACAGTTGAAAAATTAAAGAAAAAAAAATTATTAAGAAAATTTTAAATCCAAAGAGATGAGAACATTTAAATTTTAACTAGCTCATCGCAAAGAAATAGAGGTAAATCAAAATCACAAAATGGCCAAATTAGTTCATGATGTGCAGAAGAGACAGCATAGAGAAAGATCTCAAGTGAATGAAAGAAAACGGTTTGGGCATCTAGAAAAACATAAAGATTATCAAAAGAGAAGTCAAGATTATCATAAGAAACAAACCACTTTAAAATATTTAAAACAAAAAGTTAAACAACGTAATCCTGATGAATATTATCATGCGATGAATAAATCCCGTATTGGGAAGGATGGCCTACTTATTAAATCAAGAGAATCATCCACAGGAGCTGAATCAGGTTTATCAAATGATCAAGTGAAATTATTAAAATCACAAGATGTTAATTATATTAGAACTCTAAGATTAAATGAACAAGCAAAGATTGAAAAATTGAAAAATCAATTGAAATTTGAATCTCAGGGGAACCATATAGTGTTTGTAGATTCTAAAGATGATTTAGAAACTTTTGATCCATTAAAATTTTTCAATACTACCGCAGAACTTTTAGACAGAAGGGAAAATAGATTATCTATGGATCAATTATCTTCATTAGAGTCTCAAGAGACTATACGAAATCCATTATTACAATTAAAGAAGAAACAAAGAAAAGCTTTAAAACTAGCTACAAATGTTAAGAAACATATTGAAAGATCTCAAGATCTTTTATCGTTAGAAAATAAAATGAATTATAATAACGAATTATTGAAGAATGGGTCTAAGAAGAAAATAGTTAAGAATGGGGTTAGAACTTTCAAGTGGAAAAAACAACGTAAGCGTTAGAAATTATCTATATAAAAACATTGTATATTATTATTATAATTATCATCATTATTAGTAACTTATAATACGCTCATATTAACTCTCTATAAAGGCTTTTATGTGCACCTCAATTGCTCCGCCTGATCTTTCGATACTAGGCATTGACAGTTTCATAATGTCTAATCTTGTCCTCTAAGGGGAATTTGTTCATTAATTCTTCAAGATCAACATGTTTATCATCAGAACTTCTATTCAAAGGTTCTATTGACACCACGGTGCTCTTATCATTAGTACCATTATCCCTTTCGACAGTTAGTTTAAAATGAATATCATCTATCGGTCCTTTGAAAAGACATAAATACTGAACAATCTCTTTCTTACTCTTACGATCTATCTTTTGTAAAGTGTATTCAATCGATAACCGACTCATTTCATTAAGGGTAATACCGTGAATATCATCAAACGAAGCTCTTTTTGTCTCTATAATATATTTCTTCTTCTTCAAGGACGAAGCTAATGAATTCAGTTTCTTAGAGTTATTATTTTTATTCTTATTCTTGTTTGCACTACGGTTGTTACTATGACCCCATTTCATATTCTTAATCATACGGTTAAACCAGTTATTAGAACCACGAGAACGTTTTTTAGTGTTGGAAGATGATGCAGGTTTCTTCTGTAATGTTTCCTTAGAATTTGCTTGTTGTTTATTAACTTTGTTACTGTTAGTTTCATGTTCCACAACAATTGTTGTAGCTTTTGATTCACTTGGTGATAATGATAACAGAGTGACATTTTTAGAAGTTCTGTCCTTTTGTGCAATTTCCTTCTCGGTGTCATAATTGGCTTCTTTCTTCACCTCTTCTTCATCTTCTTCTTCGTCATCAAATAACATCGTCACACGATTTTTGTCTTTTTTCTTATCTGTTGAATTGACTACAGTACCGGCTACTATATCATCTCCATCATCTTTATTAACATCTTCTACTCTAGCCCCAGTGACATTTTCGGAAAAGTTTTGGGAGTCCAGATCTTCTTCTAAATCCTTAAACATAGAATTCACACTGACACTGTTCTTTCTATCCAGCTTATCAATGTTCGCATTGGATGATTTCATATTTTCATATGCTTCATATGTTTTCTTACCAATCTCTTGATTATTTAGTTGGAATCTAGAAATAATCTCTTCGGTGGTCTCACGTTGTATAGCAAAATTATCTCTTGCTGGCATCACAGTCTTACCGGCATAAAGACTGACACGTACATCAGTCTGTGGTGTTAGAACCATATTAGTCGTATTTAACGTATCGATTGAAACAGCCTTTTTACGATGATGCATTCGTGAAAGTGAAGTTGAATCACTTGACATACTATCATCTTTCATCGTGTCCACATCAGAATTACTTATTGTACTCACATCTTCAAAAATATTGATCGAGGAGGGATCATCCATAACAGTTGGTTGTGAGATCGGTTCTGCAGGAGATGATATAATGTTCTTATTAACAGGCACGGGAGTATGTCTCATTTTAACAACTTGAGCGGTCATCGTGGTAGTTGGAATATCCATAGCTAGTGATAAATCTGTATCATTGAAGAATGTCTCATTATATTGTGGCTGGTGTTGTAGAACAGAATTCATCTCTTGTAACGTATTGCCCAACTGTTGAGCAGATCTCTTTGATGATGGAATAGGAGCTGAAGGGAATTCATCATTTACATCAACGTCTTTGAGAAACTGTGTCAAATCCTTAAATGTTGCAGTTTGGTTCAGAAGCGTCGAAGGTAGAGACAATAGCGGCGGTGGAGGTTGCTGAATCACACTGGATTGTGCAAGAACACTTGTATCATTAATGGTTTGATCCTTTTCAATTCTTATGTCAACAGCTGATTCGTCTCGAGGTAATGGGCTACGACTAATTATTTTTCTCTTTGTGTTCAAAGTAGAGGCGTATTTAGTCCATTGTTGATTGTCCTTAGTTAAATCAAAAGAATTCTTCCTCTCTCTTTGGGCTTGCATAATATTATCAAAAATGGAATGGCCAGTTATTGGTTGGGAAACATTTCTCCGTGGATCCAGAGAGAAAGTGTGTTGCTCCATGGGAACAGAGATTATTCTTTGGGCCTGTTTTGTTTGTGTAACAGGTGGGTTTCTATGAGCATACGAATTAGTAATATTTTGCAATGGTGCAACTACATCATTAGATGAGTTGCTCGCATCTTCCGATGTGGTAGCACTGGAAAAACCTTCCGATGTAGACATATCGTGGGAATTGTCCTGGCCTAAGTTCTTAGTAAAATTAAAAACTGGTTGTTGGACAATTGTAGACTTCTTGATTGGGGAGGATGTCATCATACCATTTGTGTTATCAATTAATTTTATCAGTTCATCTTCATCTTTTTCATGATCAACAGCATTGCCAAGGATGGCTTCTCCATTAACATCGTTTCCTTCTCCCTCTTCTTCCTCTAGAATCTTGTCTAAAGCGTTACCAAACAGGATTTGTTCACATAATACCGCAAACTCATTATTAGAATCGACTTTTGGAAGTGGAGGTAACTCTGAAGTTGGAATAAAACTTTTGTTTTCATCAGTTAGAAATTCATTTAGGTTGATGGAACGCTTGGATATAGACTGTAATGAATATAATGATCTTTTTGATTCAGAGTTTTGCAAAGTTCTCCTCTTTGGTTTGGCCAACGACCTACGAGATTCGGATTTGTGTAGTGATCTTTTAGAAACAGATGTCTTCAAAGATCTCTTCGAATTGATTGACATCATTGAACCACTTTTCTTGAAAACCTTGGAAGATGATACGGTAAAGGCTGGTACTGCAGGAGGTAATTGTGGGATATCAACATTTGCACTATAAGTAGAATTTAATAATGTTGGTATGCTAAACTGAGATTTTTGGACCAATTTTGGAGTAATTGCATTATCAGTTAGACTATCTTCTGGGTTGTCGATATGTGGATTTTGGGATCTTAAACTTGCTGTTTTTATTTCTTCTCCCTCTTTCCCCAGTTGTGATAGGTCTCCATCAGAACGTTCAGCAGTTATGATCTCCTCATGCTCAACAGGTTGAGTTGAATGTGCAGGTGGCGAAGCAGGTGGGGTTGGTAAAGTTGATACCGTATTGACTTCTTGACGTATGGCACTCTTGGGTTCAGCGTGCCTTTGTTTATATTGCCATAATAAAGAGTAAAAAATCTTTTCCTCTGACATTGGTGTTTGTAATAACTTAGCAATAATAACATCTCTTGATGTACCATGCCATAAGATTTGTAAACTTCTTAAAATTGATTGATCGATATCTTGTCTTGAGACAATATTAATGATGGATGGATTCATCTTACCTAAGCCATGTGGGTTGGCGTTACTAGTGGTACCATACTGTATTCTATCAAATTGTTCGTATTTTGTAATCAACGGATGATTTAAAATGTCTGTTGTTTTAATTCTCTTTGTTGGATCAACTACAAGAATCTTGGATATTAAATCTTGGGCCTCATGTGATAAATATTTCGGTATCTGAAATTTACCAGATTGAACTTTCATTAATAGTTTTCTAATATTTTCATCATTAAAGGGCAAATGACCGGTTAAAAGTGCAAAAAGAATAACACCACATGACCAAACATCACTGGGTCCACCATGATATGGTTTACCCATAACAATCTCTGGAGATGCATAATGAGGTGACCCACATGATGTTTCTAAAAGTTTATTGGGTAGTTCCAATGCAGCCATCCCAAAATCGGCAATCTTGATTATCTTATTCTTTTTGTCTAATAATAAATTCTCTGGTTTTAGATCACGATGTACAATATTAAATGAGTGGCAATATGATACACCTTCAACAATTTGCTTAAAATAATGTACCGCTTCAGATTCAGGTAATTTATTTTTTGAAACTAAATAATCGAATAATTCACCACCGTCAACATATTCTAATACAAGGAACAGTTCAGTTTTATTTTCCCAAACTTCGTAGAGACCCATCACATTTTCATGTGATATTAATTTCATAATGACGATTTCACGTTCGATACCGTATGGATTGATTGGAATATTATTATTTACCTGTTGATTTTGAGCAGTTAAAGTTGTTGAAGCATTCGAGACAGATGCAGAATAGTAACTATTTTGTTGTTCTGTTATTGACGCGTTTTTATTTAATGGTTTCATATATTTCTTCTTCGATACAATCTTAATAGCGGATAATTGACCAGTTTCAACATTTCTAGCCAATCTAACACGTCCCGATGAACCTTTCCCTAAAGTTTTACCCAATTTCCATGGTCCTACAGTGTCTCTAGACTTTCTCTTCGATGATTTTGTATGATTATTGTTGCTGTTATTATTAGTTAAATTTGTATTATCAGTATTATTTCCTGTTGTAGAATTACTAATGACTGATTCAGTTTGTGATAATCTTTTCTTTGCATCGGCTACAGATTCAATAATTTTGTCTAAATGAATTCTTTTATTTTCATGTCCAGGTGTAGTTGATGACATGAGCTTAACTTTGTTATTACGATGATGACCAGTAATTCTCTTCATAGCATTCGTAGCTGCAGTTTGGGCCAATGAGGACGATATCTTTCCACTTTTAACTCCGTATGAAGATGACATTGAGTTAGATATTGGAATAAAATTGAGTAATTAAATGAATGAATATTAGTTGGTAAACTCAATAAATTATTTTTGAGAGATTGGTAGGCAACTGGTAATTGGGGGTATCTTAGTAACCTGTAAAGCTCTTGGTTAGGACAGGAAGAAACTGAAACAAGTGGTAAATTTTTACAAAAGTGTTTTGTTTATATTAGACTGATCTAACCTTCAAATAGAAAAAAAATATCACAATTAGCAACTAATTAAAACACCAAAAAGAATTGCGTTATCATTAGATCAATGAGTTTCCTATTTAGAAATTTGTATTCTTCTCGATCTCTGAAATTCTCTGCAGTAACGAAATTTTTCACACTCCGACACGAAAAAAACAATACGAAATCATTAAATTTCGTGTCTGGGAAGTCTTAATTGGGGCAACAGTACCTCACAATAGACACCACGCTCCAGAGAGAGCTGAAATCAGCAACAGTTATGTCAAATCTGAATTCAATGTGAGTACAAGGCTCTCAATGTAGGAAGAGCTGTGTCATTAGGTGAGGATTTGGCAGCTATTTTCTACAGTGTAAGGATGTGTCAAAAAACAGATCAGCGGGAATACAGCCTTCATGTTGTTTTATATGAATGTTGGCGGGAAAAAGGAAGCTAACTTTGAGTTCTAAGTCTCGTATTAAAATACTCTTACTCTCGGCGGCAAAAAAAACTTCAACTCCATTTCTTAGTGGAAAACCTTCAACAGAAAAAGCTCATCCTCACTTAAAGTAATAAAACATAAAGTTGTGTTCTATACACTTCTTTAACTGTCATATTTCCCTTCAAATGTAAGATGGGACCTTATCTATGCTGTACAGTAGTAATAAAATGATAAGATCCCTTTTCACTACAATATCCTTTTTTTTATTTTTTATTTTTTTCATCATTTAGAGAAAATGGAAAATTTTAATGTTGAAAAAAAAAATTAATTTGAAATTTGAGATGAGATGAGCACACTGAAATCATCTTTTGGTATCACTTCAAAAAGAGATAAAGAGTCCAATCCTTTAGAAAGCAGGATGTCTGGTGATAACAACAAGGATAATGAATCGAAAGAGCTTCTTTCAAAAGTAGTGGGAACTGTTAGAGCCTCTAGTGCATTAGTTGCCCAAGATGTGGAATTTTATAGTAGTTTAGATAAAACTATTGGCCATTCTGTGGAAGATTTGAGTAATGATCTATTAGATATGATTAATTCTGTTATTTTATCTATTGATGAACATGCTGCTCCCATCGAATCTGGGAAGGAACAATTAGAAGGTGCTGGTTGGAAAGATTATACTAATTTTATAGATAACCTTTTTGAAAAATCTGATAGATCAATTGATATTATTAATAATGTAAGAACTAAGACTCAAAATGGTTCTCAATTCCAATATTTGGATGATATGGTACAGAATGGTCAAGATGGTGGTGACAGTTCTGATAAAAGGATTATGAAGCCTCAATTAAAGTTCAAGAGACCAGTTAATAATAGTGAATCTCACCCATTTAAACCATTATTAACCACTAAACCAAATGCTTTGAAACCTTTAGAAAGTTGTGTAAATTTGATAGATGAAACTGAGGAAATTCCAATGCATTATCCACATCCATATGAATATGAAATTGACCATCAAGAATACAATGAAGAAATTTTATTAGTCAAGGATCCAATCCCATCTAAACCATGGAATGACACTGAACCAATTTGGATTGATAAAGTTGAGCAAATTCCAGATTTAGTCAGAGATTTAGCTAAATATAAGGAATTGGCTATTGATTTAGAACATCATGATTTTAGAACCTATTATGGTATTGTTTGTCTAATGCAAATTAGTACTAGAGATCAAGATTATTTAATTGATACTATTGCTTTAAGGGATGATCTATCTCCATTAAATGAGCTCTTTACAAATCCTATGATTACCAAAGTATTCCACGGTGCATTTATGGATATTATTTGGTTACAAAGAGATTTAGGTCTTTATATTGTAAGTCTTTTTGATACTTTCCATGCTTCAAAAGCTTTAGGTTTCCCCAAACATAGTTTAGCATACCTTTTACAAACAATGGCTAACTTCAAAACTTCCAAGAAGTATCAATTATCTGATTGGAGAAGACGACCATTAAGTAAACCGTTACTTGCCTATGCTCGTGCTGATACTCATTTCCTTTTAAATATATTTGATCAATTAAGAAATAAATTAATTAAAGAAAATAAATTAGCAACTGTGTTGAAGGATTCAAGAGAAGTTGCAAAGAGAAGATTTGATTATTCTAAATATAGGCCAAAGGTTAATTCAGCTGCTGTTTATAGTTTAATTGATAGAGAAAATCCATGGAGAACTTTAATGTATCAATATAATGTTGCTTTAGAAAAGGAAGAATTAGTGAAAGAATTATACCTTTGGAGAGATACAATGGCAAGAAAGGATGATGAATCCCCAAGATATATCATGCCAAATCAATTATTAATATCTTTGGTGGCTTATACCCCAATTGATGCCAACGGTGTGGTCTCTGTCAACACATTTATCACTGATACTGTTAGATCTAATTCAAAACAAATTGCCAACATGATTAAATCCTATTTAGATAGAATGAAAGAGAATGGTAAAACTATCTCTGTTGTCACTCCACCAGCTTCCAGCCAAGCAGGTGAATCCGATGTAATTACTCTTTCACAAATTAAGAATATGGTTGTTCGTTATAATGATTTACTTACCAAAATCTCTACATCTGATAAGGATATTAGTAACGAGGAAAAAATTTCCATGATGGACAAATCTAAATTTTTAGGTCCATTAAGTGGTGAAAATCATATATTACATTATGAAGATAAACCAATAATAATATCGAGTAAGGAATTACAAACACGTTCAGAAGAATTTATTAAACATATGGATATATTAAACAACGTTGAATTTACGATACCTGCACCAAAGGAGGAAATTTTACCTATCGAATTGGGCACTGTCACGACTGAACCATCCATCGATAATAAACCAGCATATGCAGAACCAGAAGAAAAAGAAGATATGAGTGAAATTGTTGTTTTGAAGAATGTTAAGAGAGATTTCAGTAAGACCAAAAAGAATACCCAAATGGAAGAAGAGAAAGAGGCGGAAATCATTGATTATTCAAAACAAGATAAGGTTCTGGGTTCTAAAAAGGCCACTCAAGAAACTGGGAGAAAGAGAAAGTTTGATCCATTTTCTCAAATTCATGAAGGTGTCAAAGGTGCTAAGAAGAGAAAAAGTGGTACAAAGGGTAAGAATGTTTCATTTAAAAGGTAGATGACTTTACATAAATATATAAATATAAATCATACACATACATAATATCATAAATGTATTATATCATTACAAAGCAATTTGAAAGACTTTAAAGAAAAGCTATAACTTAAAGATACATGTTTTATTTAAGTATTGGATACGTATAGTATATAGATATAATATCTGCATATATTATCAACAACTACAGGAATTAGAGTCACCATCTAGTTGAATGTTTATAGCATCATTGAAATCATCTTCGAATGCATCAGCATCATTTTGATTTTGTTGTAACGCATTTCTAGCAATTTCTTCAAATGCACTATCCACATTAATTGCATCCTTGGCACTGGTTAAGAATAAAGGTATATTTCCCAAAGATTTAGCCAATTCCTGAGCGCTCTTGGTACTAACTGTCTTCTTATTGTCCTCAACATCGATCTTATTTCCCAAGATCACGAAAGGGAAAGTTTCTGGTGATGATACATTAGCATGAACCAAAAATTCATCTCTCCATGTTTTTATATTTTCAAATGATTTGGTATTAGTCGCATCATACACCAATACACAGCAATCGGCACCTCTATAAAAGGCAACACCTAACGATTGGAATCTTTCCTGACCCGCAGTGTCCCATACTTGCATTGTGGCTATTTTGTCATCCACAGTTACCTCTTTTGTAAGAAAATCGGCACCAATGGTGGCTTTGTACTGTTGTGAATACTTATCGTTAACATAACGATGCATTAGAGAGGTCTTACCAACACCTGAATCACCGAGTATAATAACTTTGAGAATGTTCTTCTTTCTAGTAGACATGAGTTTAATTTATACGAGATTGCTTCTTTTATATGCTTTGGATACACACAATATACGGTGAATTCTCGCCTTCGCACTGTTAATATATAACGTCCTTGTGAATAATTCTCTGTTTGTTCACCTTCTTTTGAGATGAGATGGCATTAAAGGTTAACATTAAAGATGATAATAATAAGCCAAAATGGGGTCCTAAAAGGAATATCACTTCAAACGATGTGGTAAGTCGCAACTCGAAACTAATCACAAGTTCAAACAGGCTACAGTTTCTTTGATCCACAATTCTAGCAAAAGGTGTTAATGTCATGTGTTATTAATTTAATGTTTCTGTTTTTGTTATTATTACTTATATTTAGAGTTTTATATAATTGCTATTTAAGTGATTTTGGTGGACAGATTATTATATACAAATATGCTAAGAGCCCGCAAAAAAAAGTTCGCCTAATCTTGAACCTGTTGAATATCCATGTAGAACATCCCAAACTTTGTAAAGGACTCGGAAATATCAATGGCTAGGTCTGGAATCAGTCTTTCCAGGGTCTCTTTCTTTAATGGAATCATAGATAATTTACTTCTAAGTGAACTTTTCATAGGCGGGTTTGTATCCAATAAAGTTGGTGTTTCATCTTCTTTATCCATGGTAACCTTCTTATCTTCTAAAGGATCATTTGAAACACCTTGAGGCTCGAAATTACCTTTTAAAACTTCAATTTTTTCCCATAAAGTGTCTATATCCAATTCAGATTGACTTTGTGACACAATCTCTCTGGCTATATCATCAATTTCGGTGGAACCAACTACAATTCTTGAAACAAAAGAAAACAACGGTAACCAATACAACTTAACTTTCATTATATTTTAGTGGGGGCGTTATTTTGGGGGAGAGGATGTGAGAAGGGTCTTATTCCTATAAGGGGATACTCATATATATGTTTCATTTTTTGTGTCATATTTTCAAAATTGAACCAAACTGCCACCCTGTCGAGAAGGAAAACTTATAAAGCAAAGATATATGAATGATATTGTTCTCACTGTTGTAACGACAATAAAATCAATAGATTAAATGTAGTGGACAACCTTCCTATTTTTTTGTGATCGGGAATTTTTAAGGTACCATTTTAATAAATTATTTTTACATTAAATTAATTAAATTAATTAAAATTAAAATGTATTGCCAATTTTACCAGTTCAAAGCAAAGAAAACAAAAGGGCAAAATAAGATTAATCCAACTAATTAAGTGTTTAATTGTATTGCAATTAATTAGGGGTTGTCAGGTTATTGTATTTAAGAATTATTGCCAAGATATTAGAAACTTTTCCATATCGAGCAAAAAAAGCAAAGTTTTATTAGGAATCGAGTTACAATATTAGATTTTTTGTGAAAAGAGTTAGGTTAAAGATACGTGTATATATAAGAAAGAAATTTTGGAATCATAGATTAAAAGTGGTTTTAAGTTTTCTAATAATCATTTCAATTGCATCTTTAATTAATAATTTTGCTCTCACAAAAGTACTCCAGTAATTATAATGAACTCAATACAAATTGCTAACAACAATTCCAATAAAAATATGGGTAATGAAACACCACGACAAGAAGATAAAATGGCTATTCACCTTTTATTAAATGCAGCAGACGAAGTAAAGAAAAGACAACAACAACAACAACCGCTGCCATTACCAAGAGTTTTATTTCCTCCAACCTATCGTCATCCACACCAACACGGTCCAAATCAAACAGAACAGTCTTACTGTTTTAATTCATTTCAAAGTACACCTTTTGGTAAATCGGATGCCGAGCTTGCTGCCATTGAATTCCTCTCCAAAATTAATAACATTAAAAAGAATATTAATAATGCTTTCCATGGGTTAAAGAGTCATGGTTATTCAAATGGTAAACCCACAAATAGACCCGATAATATTCAAAAATTAAACCAATTAGGACAACAATTGATTAATGTTTGTCAAGAAACAAGACCTTCTATGACCAATTTGGATGCAAAGAATTGTAATTCAAGAGAATTTAGGTTTCAAATTAGTAGACCACCTTCCTTATCGCCCCATATAACTACGGTAAATTCAATGACTTTACCCTATACTATTAATAATAATAACTGTTTATTAAAGAATAAATTTGAACATATTCATTCTGTCAACATTATTACGCCAAGGCATATTAAATTTAGTCCCCAACAAGTAATGATGACACCACCAACAAATATTCCAACAAATGTTCAGGTAACCAAAAAGCAGGGACCAAAAATGGTTACCAAGAAACAAGGAACAATTATAACTAGAAAGAACCATGAAATGGATGGGAAACCTTGTACACATTGTCTCAGTATAGAAAAAACACCCGAATGGAGATCAGGCCCCTATGGTAATGACCAAAAAATTTGTAATGCTTGTGGTCTATTCTATAGAAAATTGAAACAAAAATTTGGTACAGAAGAAGCAAATATTATTATGAGGTATCGAAAGGTTAAATGCGCAACAAATAGAAGGGTTCCACCAATTTTCGATGTCCCCAGCGAATTCCTATCTGAAGAGCAAGGTAAAGAAAGTAGTTCCTCATCTGCAACCTCAACCGATAAACATGAACCAATCACGCCAAAGGGGGCAATTAATACACAATTGGTTACACCAATACTAACCCCACTTGTCAAGACACCTGGTTCTACAATGAACCATAATTCTCTGACACCTAATCAGGAGATTCCTAACAAACAAGGAGGAGAGTTGACAACCTCAACTGAACAAATTTAAAAGACTCACAATACATTCACTCATTAAACTATATAGTTATACAAAACACTATATATAATAGTTCGTCCACTCGCTGATAATATAATGTTTCTCTTTTAACACACTATTCTATTTAATTCCTACAATGACAGATCACGTGACCTCCCAAGCCTTAAAATTTTTCAAAAATGCGATGAGATACAAAATGTTGAAATAAATTCACGAAACGGTTCTTATTATGACAACTTTAAACATTGTATAAAAAAAGCACCACGAACAACACTATTTTGTATGGTTCGACTACCAACTTTCGTTGATTGGATTACTCTTAAATAAATTTAACGTATTTTTTTTTTGTTTGATTATTTTGAAGTTTGATCTTTGAGTTATTATGACTGTATCAAGTTGGGAAAAGATGGTAAACCAAGTATCGAGTTCAGAATCTGACTCGAGTGATGTAGATGTTCCATTAGCTAAAGTGGCTAAACATCATGTGTCAGAGGTGAAGAAAATGTTAAGTAGTCCCTCTAACTCTCAAACAAGTGTCAAAACTGATGAAACTCCAGAACTTTCTTCAAAGAAGAAATCCAAGAAAAAAGAAGCCAAAGTACATAAAGTTGAATACGATAGTGATGAGGCTTTAACATCTATTCCTAGGAAGAAAAAAAGGAAGACTAAAGCACTGAAAGTTGAAGAGGATGTCGACAGTGACAGTTCATTGAATAAGATCAAGTCCGAATCGAAAATCGACCATAAAAGTTCCTCTAAGGCAACCACGAAAAAATCATCAACCAAAGTTAAGAAGTTAAAGGAAGAAGTGAAAAAGGAAGTAAAATATAGTGATGATGAACAAAAAGATCAAGAAGAGCGAGACGAAGAGGAAGAAGAAGAGTATAAATGGTGGGAAAATCAAAATGAAAATGATGAAATTAAATGGAATACATTAACACATAATGGTGTAGTGTTCCCACCTGACTATGAGCCTTTGCCATCTCATGTTAAATTATACTATGATGGTAAGCCTGTGGAATTACCTTTAGAAGCTGAAGAAGTAGCTGGATTTTTCGGTGCTCTTTTAGCCACAGATCATGCTAAGAATCCAATTTTCCAAAAAAACTTCTTTCACGATTTCCTAGAAGTCCTCAAAGAAAAGGGTGGAAGTTTAAATGGTATTGAGATCAAATCTTTTGATAAGTGTGATTTTACTAAGATACATGATTACTTTGAATTAAAGAAAGAAGAAAAGAGGAAATTGTCAGCACAAGAAAAGAAACAAATTAGATTAGAAAAGGCAAAGTTGGATGAACCATACAAATTTTGTGAATTGGATGGTAGAAAAGAACAAGTTGGTAATTTTAGAGTAGAACCTCCAGATTTATTTAGAGGTCGTGGTGCTCATCCAAAGACCGGTAAGTTGAAAAGAAGGGTTCAACCTGAAGATATTACTTTGAACCTGGGTGCAGATGCTCCAATTCCCGATCCTCCAGCAGGACACAAATGGGGTGAAGTAAGACATGATCAAACTGTTCAATGGTTAGCAATGTGGAAAGAAAACATTTTTGGTACTATTAAATATGTTAGATTAGCTGCTAATTCATCATTAAAGGGTCAAAGTGATTTAAAGAAGTTTGAAAAGGCTAGAGAATTAAAATCTCATATTGATTTGATTAGAAAGGATTATACACGTAATTTAAAGAGTAAGTTGATGTTAGAAAGACAAAAAGCTGTCGCGATTTATCTTATTGATGTGTTTGCATTAAGAGCAGGCGGTGAAAAATCAGATGATGAAGCTGATACAGTGGGTTGTTGTTCTTTAAGATATGAACATGTTACATTAAAACCACCAAATACTGTAATTTTTGATTTCTTGGGTAAGGATTCCATTAGATATTATCAAGAAGTTGAAGTGGAAAAACAAGTGTTTAAAGATTTGATGATATTCAAGAGACCACCAAAACAACCGGGACATCAATTATTTGATAGATTGGATCCATCAATCTTGAACAAACATTTACAAAGTTATATGCCTGGATTAACAGCTAAAGTGTTTCGTACGTATAACGCCTCGAAGACAATGCAAGATCAATTAGATTTGATCCCCAATGGAGGTACTGTGGCAGAAAAGATATTAAAATATAATGCTGCTAATCGTACTGTGGCCATTCTTTGTAACCATCAACGTACTGTTGGTAAAGGTCATGCTCAAGCCGTTGAACGTGCAAATTCTAAAATTGAAGAATTGATATGGCAAAAGATTAGATTTAAGAAAGGTATATTACAACTTGAACCAAGTTTAAAGAAGAAAAAGGCTAAATATTTTAAAGAAATTGATGATTTAACTAAAGAGCAAAAATCACAAATTCATGATAGAATTATTGCTCGTGAGAGGGAAAAATGGGAGAAGAAATTTGTGCGGGACAATGATAAGAGGAAATTTGAAGGTGAAGAAGCATTACCTGAAGAGACTTTAAAAGAATGGTTAGATAAAGTGGAAGCATTACGTGCTCAATATAAGAGAGAGTTGGATACTGGGGTTATAGAATTAAAATCTACATATAATACTGTTGAAAAATGTGAGAAACAAGTTGAAACTTTAGAACAAAGAATTCAAATAAGTTCCATTCAATTAAAGGACAAAGAGGAAAATTCTGAGGTTTCTCTAGGTACTTCCAAAATCAATTATATTGACCCCCGTTTATCTGTGGTGTTTTGTAAGAAGTTTGATGTCCCCATTGAAAAGATTTTCAATAAGACACTTCGTGAGAAATTTAAATGGGCCATCGAGTCAGTGGATGAAAACTGGCGTTTCTAAACATTGCAACAGTTCTCTCAACCACGACAGTTTTGATCCCTATGAAGCCTCACTTTTGGAATTAGTGATAGCTTTCGTTTTTTGCATAGATGGTTTTAACTTTTCTTCTATTGGCCAGATCCATATTAATTTGTGGAAATGTTTAATACAAGACAAAATTTATATAAAAGAAGTCCATTCACATACCTCATATACATACACGTATTTATTTATATTTAACTGTATCAACACTTAAAGAAGATTGGTAATAGTATCGTTAATAATATGGCACGTTCAAGAAGTTCAAGAGGTTCTAGTGGCCGTATGATGGGTCAAAGAAGACCCATGGGGAACTCAACAAGACAAAGTTCCACGTTGGCAGCAGTGCCACCCATCAGAACACAAAATAATACACAAACACCTGTGGCTACAACACAACAGGCTCCACCTGGGGTTGGAACCACTCGTCAACCTGGTTTATTTGGACAAATGGCTTCTACTGCGGCAGGTGTTGCTGTGGGTAGTACTATTGGACACACTTTAGGTGCTGGGATCACTGGACTGTTCTCTGGTGGTAGTAACAGTAATGACATGGAGGCCATGGACTCACCACAGTTATCACAGCAACCATTAATGCAAGAAACCCAACAAAAGAGTACTGGTATGTGTGAAATGGATGCCCGAAACTTCACCAAATGTCTTGATGAACATAATGGTGAACTGGGTCCCTGTGATTTCTACTTACAACAATTAAAGGCCTGTCAGGAGGCAGCTAGACAGTATTAATCTTTGTTTTGTAAGTGTATGTCTATATATTCATTCAAATAAGCTATATATGATTATTTTTTCATGATTAATCAACTGTTTAATTATGACTGATCTTGATAACAACAAACTGAAAACAGGGCAAAAGAAACTGTTGAAGTATCTCTGTTACACAGTTGCCAAAACATTTAATTTGTGGATTAGACTAATAATACTTCTTTTGAGAGGGGTTAAAACATAAGTTTCTTAATTTAGAAAGTAAACAAAGATAAAATAGGATATTATTAATAATATAGAAGGAGGAAAGAAGAATGATAAGTCCATTAAGAATGGTCGGTGCACAATGTGCCAGAAAACTACTATTATCCCGTATCGTAACGATTCAAGGTCAAAGATTGTTATCTCAAACCGTAACAAGATCTCTACTGCAAGTTCAGAATCTGTCAGTGAGAGACCTTAGAGAAGAATGTCGTAAGCGAGGGTTGAAAGTATCTGGAAGGAAAGTTGAATTACAACAAAGGATCCAACAATATGAGAGTCAATCTACTGATGATTTGACGGATCTTGGAGAGGTAAGGAATCAATTGAATGAAGCACAGGTACAAGTTGAAAGGATTGAATCTCAAATTAATACAGTGAATGACGAAGTAGCACATCATGAAGATTCACAATTGGGTAATACACAACATTTAGAAGAGGACTCACAGGAAGTAGGCACTATGGTGGATGAATTAAAACAAGTTCAAGAACAATTGGATTTGTTGAAGGCTAGAGCAATCACTATGAATAAAGATGTTGACTCCTTGATAAATAGAGATGGTGGAGATATCACGTATGCTCCATTACCTTGTGACAACGTTCCTGCAAGTGCAATAACGAACTCAGACGTTCCTGGGGTGGATATATTGAAAAAAGAACTGGATATGGCAAGGTCTGATGCAGAAAGATTACAAAATATTGTGGATTCTGAACTACAAACTGCCATGGAAGAGGCAGAATCCTCTAAAGCGACCATACCAGATCCTGAACCCACCATCACCAAGACAACAAGACAACCACCAAACCCTAAGAAGTACATATTAAGTATTCTCGGTGCCACATTGGGTCTGGGATGGATTTTCCAAGATTCGTTAGTTCGCAAAGAAAGGGAAATTGTGCCAGAATCACTTACCCAAGGGGAAACCAACATTGAAGAAGACGTTGATGTCGACGAAATTGCCGAAGTGGTCCTTCACGAACCACCAGAATAGACCATTTAAATTTTTTGTAAACAGCTCTTTGTAAAAATAAATAAAGCTTTAAAGGAACTTTTTTTTTTTTCAGAAAAAGCATCTTGAAATAAAAATTTCAATGAGAAGAACAACAAGTAGACATTTAAAACAGAATCCAGGCCTGTTATTATTAAAGAGAATTCTGGTAAAGGAGTAGCTACGCCTAACTGAAACCAAAAATATGCCTGGAACGGGAAATAATAGCAAGAATAAAGTAAAACAGGAAGAAGGTGCTGCTGCGGCAGCTTCACCATTGGCCCTACCGAACCAGGATAAGAAACAATCCACTCAAATGACTGGTGGGAAGAAAAATGATACATCTACAAATACAACAACCAGTGGTGGGGGCGGTAAGACTGCAGCCAATAGTAAGAACCAAACAGATCCAAACAAGATGCAAGATGTTCTGCTTTCTGCAGGGGTGGATATTAGAGAAGAAGAGGCATTGTTAAGTGGATCCATTGCTGCCACTAGAACTCAAGCTAAAGCTAATACAAATAATAATGGTACAAGTGGTGCCTCTGTAGTACCACCACATTTACCCTTCTTACATCCAGATCAAGTGTCAAAATTTATGAAACGTGTTAGTAAAGAACAACATTTTAATCAAAATTATTTAAAGAATTTAACTAAAAATAATGGTGAAATATTAAATATGGTTTCTACATCATGTGAAACTTATATGAAGGATATATTGACTAATGCATTAATCATATCGCGACATCGTCGTCGTGGTGTACAATTAAATACAGGAAGACGTAGTGAAGTGTCGATTGCTTTAAAATCAATGGCACAGTTACAAAAGAAAGAAGAAGAAAGAAGATTAAAGAAAAGAATTGCTCTAGGGTTAGAGAAGGAAGATCTTGAAAATAAAATTGATTCTGAAGAAACTTTACATAGAGCATCAAATGTCACTGCAGGATTAAGAGCAGGAAGTAAGAAACAATATGGATGGTTAACAGCATCAGTGGCAAAACCTACTACTTCAACAATAAAATCTGCTGGTAAAATTGCTAATGAAATTGCAGCTCGTGGAGAAAGTGGACTGAGGTTTAGAGAAGCTCGTGAGGAACCAGGGATTGTGATGAGAGATTTATTATTTGCCTTGGAAAACAGACGTAATGGTGTTCAAAATATAATCACTAAAGGTTATGCAAGGATAAGAGACTAAATAAAATATAATATAGAGATATATAATATATATCTGCAAATGTAACGTTTACAATAATATCTGGTAATGAATATTTTAAATACATTAATTATATTTTTTTCTCAATTAAAACATATACATACTATAAAAAGATGATAACTATACAAAATGACTAAGATTGAAGAAAAAAGTATATATTAATAATAACAAGAATCATAAGGGACATAAAAAAATTTTAAATGTGTAAAGTAACAAATAGGATTAAAAAAATTACAATAATCCAATAGCAGTAAAGATAACTGTTAACATAGTGAAAATACTACTACCTGCAGATTGGCCCATAATCAATGCAATAGGAGCAGCATTTGAAGATGAAGAATCAGAGGAAGATGATGTAGCGGAAGAAGGATCTGAAGTCTTTTGGTTACCATCACTATTAGAGGAGGTAGCTGAGGCTGCAGAAGCAGTAGCACTTTGAATAGAATGTTCAGCAGAAGATAATTGAGCAGATTGCACTTCAGAAGCATTACTAATTCCAGCAGCTTTAGTAGAGTTCAAAGTACCATTCCAACAATAATTTGTGAAACAGGTATCACATTCACTTGGCAATGTATAATTCAAAGATTGTTGTTTACGTCTTAAAATAGCACAACCAACACAACCCATAAAATCAGAATCTTGAGTTAAATTATTTCTTGTAGCAGATTCAAACCCATTTTGAATCATACTTATACGTTCCTTCGTAGAGTAAGACATCTTAAAAGTAGATTGATTACCATTAAATGAATGTCTAGCATTTGGAATGTAAATAACTAAAGGTGGGATATATTCTAAATCAGTTAAATTGTTAGCATCACAACCAAAGAATGTTGGTTTTTCGTTTAATCCCAAATTAACAAAAGTGTTAACATCAGGAACATATGGGAAAGCAGCATTTTTACCTTGACTTGAAAATTGACGTTGATAAGTATTCACTAATGAAGCACCATCTGGCCAGGATTCCTCGGTATCGGCAGAATTATCCAAAGCAAAGACAACATCCAGACCACGTTGTTTTTGAATTAATGGATTTAATGGAATATTTTGATTATCTTCACCACCATCAACCAAGAAAAGATCCTTTGATGTAGAAATACTATTTGAAGCATTACCAATTTGGAAAGAAGAATCTTTAAATGGGTTTGGAGAGTAAATAGCAATATCGTTATAATCATCAGATAAATCATTTAAGAAATGAGAAGCTAAATTAACAATAAATGATGGTAAACTAGTAGAATTAATTTGTAATATGAATTGATTAAACAAAGTAGATGAAGTACCCATAATGAACCCAGTGTTATCGAACCCAGCAATACATTTACCCTTATTGATTGGTTTCCCCTCAGAGACATTAGTACCTAAATATTTAACATCAGTGAAGGAATTTAAAGTTGGATCCCAAGACCCCATTTCAAATGGGTTAAATTCAAAAAGAGTAGCATTTAAATTAATAACTTTAGTACCTGGATATCTACCATCTGCTAAAGAGATTGGGAATGGCATAGCACCATCTTTAAACACTTCGGCATCACGCAAGGTAGACCAAGTGTAACCAACACCACCACGGTATAAACTTGGGAACCAATTATAAGCTAAAGCACGACCCCAAACATCAGCTAAAGAAATATTAAACCCAGCATCTTGTTTATCTTGGACGGCATCAGCAATGTGATCCCAACGAGAACCAGTTTCGAAAATATTAATCCCACCAGGGTTAATGATAGAATCACTGATATCCCAAATAGAATCATCCTCAGTAAAATTACTAACGATAGCTTGAACGGAGGTCCAATTATTCCAAGCTAAAGTACCTGTTAGCCAATTCCCACCAGAAAGACCAGCTAAATAGGTAGCACTTTGTAAGATACCACCAAGACCATGTTCGTTAGCACCATCGGTTCTATTATCCATAGCAGAAATCATACCAGCACCACTTAACATGGCACGGTACCCACCACCAGAGGCGGCAATCCCAATTTTAGGTACTGAACTTGAATTACCATTAAATAAATGGGATAAAATTGAAGTATCTGAGAAATTGGCTAAAGATCTGGTCAAAAAATCTTTTAAAGCTTCTTTAGTATAAACTTCTCTTTTCTTTAACCAATCTGTTTCATTTTTAGATAGAGTGTAGGTGGCATTTCTAATTAAAGTAATGTCGTCATCACATGTGACATTAGCAGGCACATAACTATTTGTAGGTGACCAAGCCTGACCTGTTGACACCAATAAAGAGGACACAGCCAACAAAGTTAATTCATTAACAGCAACCATACTGGTGAATATTCTTTATTTCTTACTTACTTGTTTGTTCGTTTATTAAAACAGCAAAAGATATATTATATAATTTAGCAAAACTAAACTGCAACAGACTCAAACCAATTAAAAACGAGTTCTGTGAAGTTTGTAATATATTGTTGGAGGGGAACAAACTACAAAGAAACACCAATTGGAACTTGAAACAAGTAAATAGTTATATCTCATCAGTTTGAAGGATCTTTCCCTTCTCCTTATAATTTTTCATCTTTGGCATATTTTTTTTCACTCTTTTCTTTTTCTTTCAGTAATTGCAGTTATTTCGCGCAGTTAAAAATGCCACAGCCTGCTTTTGCTTCCCAAAGAGGAAACTGCGACGCTAAAAGAAGAGAATGCAAGCATTTTGTGACACTTTTAATCACTGGAGTATTCGCCGTCATCACTGTCTCTGTTTGTGTAGAAGTTGTTGTGGTCCATATCTTGCTCGTCTGCCGGATAGTCTGGCATGTCGAGGGCCTGTAAGAAACTGTTTTCTTCGTCAACTTGAAAAGAACTGGAGTCTATATTAGGGTTTAGTTGTAGATCATTTGCGTCCTCTGGTAAACGATCGTATTGTTCTTCTTCTGTTGCTGTGGGTAATGGGAATGATCTGGATTGGTCCTCACTCAATTCTTCTTCTTCACTGAAATCTGCTTCCTCTTCTTCGTCATCATCTTCAGACAAACGCATCTCTATTTGGCTCAAACATCTCAAAATATAATCTTCTGGATACAAGAAATCTCCATTTTGTCTTGCTATACATTCTTTTAATAGTCTAATCACTTCACTAATATCTCGTGTAACTTCACGATACACGCTATCTTTCATACGAGTACCTTGTATTTCACGTTGTTTCATATATTTTAATGATGTATGATCTGCTCTTACCATATGACACATGGCTAGGATAAACCAAACTTCTCCATCTTCCATGTATGGAGGAGCTAATACCATTTCATTTAATTTTTCAATTAGTTGTTCAATCTTCACCTCATTGAAATTGTTTAATTCATCCCAATCTTGTTTCTCTGTATCATTATCTATTATAGTTTCCGCCTCATCATCATCATCACCATAATTATTATGTTTTCGTTTATTAGATTTTGTTGAATAATAAATTAATGAATTCCATAGCCATGTTAATGTAAATTGACCAGTGTGATTACGTGATGAATGTCTAAACACTGGATCAGCCTGTAATAGAAAAATATTTTGCAAAGGTTTTCTTGAAGAAAAAACACTGTGCATCCATTCTAAAAATTTTAAACATTGTGTAAAATCTTCATTATGATTTAATATTGTGACACCATATTGCCAAATAGATCTAATATCAACACGCGGTATTCTAACTAATAAAGCAAAAATTTTATATGCAATGGCCCAATTTGATTGTGATATATTATGACGTAACAAAATGATCATTGTTTCAATATGTTTATCTTGAATAGCAGGTTTCTTAAATTGAGCTAATGTATTTTCTTGATCATATAAATATAATCCATATGGAATCATTTTTTGTAAAGACCTTACAGTATTAGAAGATTGTGCCATTGGTTCTTTTAATCTTAATTTTGTCTTAGCGGTTACCTTAGCCCAATCAGAATATTTTAACACTTTTCTCTCTAGTGGAGTACGTGATTGAGTGGTTGGATCTCGCCATACTTCATAAGTGTGTTGTGGTTTAATATGTGTAGTAAAAAATTTTCTTTCTGCTTTACTTGACATAACATTTTCTTCTTCTTCTTCTTCTTCTTCTTCATCATCATCGACATATTGATCAATATCATCTGAATTTCCCTCTTCTTGTTCTGCTTCATGAGAACTTTCACGCAAATCCGGAGTGTTATAATCACTTTCTAATTCTTCAGTATCCTGTCTATACAACACCATCCAATTCTTCCCTCTAGTCTTTTTATTAGAAATTTGTTTTGATCTCTTCTGCTCCTTCTTCTGCTCCTTCTTCTTCTCCTCCATAACCTCACCATTATCACTTTCATCCTCTTCACCATGTGAAGTCTCAGGTGGAGTCATATAACCATGTTGTCTTTGTCCCTTCTTCTTAATTTTTTGAACATTATATTTATATTTCCTATATTGTTTTGTATTTGCATTAATATATTTATATCGTAACTGTCTATACCTTAACCTTGGTCTATCGACATATGTTGATGTGTTAAGGGGAAGTTCAAACATTATGAGACTTCTATGTTTGGTTAATTGTTTGTTATGAGATCAAATGAATGGCGATGAGATGCGATGAGCTCTATTTTAATGTCAAAATTTCTTGAAGATTAAATTTTTCAATATTTTAAAGACACGAAAAATAAAGACTCGAAGGTCGAAGAAGGGATATTGCAGTTCATTGCTTGAGTCCGGTTGCAAAGTGTAGTGGTGTTGTCATTCAAACAAGTACAAAATGTGCTGTAACTTGTAGTTTTAATGTAATTTTTGTAGTTAGTTTGGGTTTGTAACAAGAAATATTTGGAAAATGTATATGTATATGACAAAACTACGGAGGTTTACCTCCTTTCCCCCCTTACGACAATCTATCTTTTTTTCACTAGATTGACTTAGCTTACATTTCTATTAAATATGTTGAAATAGGATTGTCTAGGAAGTAAAAGTAATATTTTACTGCACTTAAATTAGCATAAATATGCAAGAATAGTGTATGCTACTCCATAGACAAAAGAAGAATATTAAATACTCAAAAACAGAGTAATTTGCGCTTTGAATATAATCAAATTACATATGTTTGGATTAGATGTTCTGTTTTTGGCACTGGAAAAATGGAAAAAACATCAATTCTTACCAAAAGTTAAATTTGGAAAGAAACCATCTAAAAAAGAGATGGGTCCCAAAATAAACAAATTAAAAGGAAAGTGATTCAAGAGCTTAAAATGTCATATCTACACTTTGTGTAAAGAAAATATGTTGGATAAAAGAAGCTTTAAGGGATTTTTCAACTCTACGAGAATTGTGAAAGGAAATTTGAATACCTTCAATTGAAAAAGTAAAATATTAAGAAAAACAAAGAAAAGAACAACCTAAATAACACTAGAAGCACAGAGCTGGTTATAAATCAGTAAAAAAGAAGTTGTCACCACCTCAATAAACGAATATTCAAATGAGACCCAAAAAAAAACTCCGCGACGGGGAATTGAACCCCGATCTGGCACGCGACAAGCGCCCATTCTGACCATTAAACTATCACGGATTGGGAAAGAGAGCACTCACGCTGGGGGTCGAACCCAGAATCTTCTGATTAGAAGTCAGACGCGTTGCCATTACGCCACGCGAGCTCAGTTTCTTATTTTTTTGGAAAAAAACCTACCATCTTTAAATGGCATATTTGGTCATGTATTTTTGGCTTATTTTGAGTTATAGTAATAGTATTGGAGAATATTTAATACAAACCATAGAATATATTTTTAAATATTGTAATAAAGGTTTTTAATTGAAATACTTTAAGTACTGAGTGCGTTAGAACACTTTTAAAGAAGAAAAATTAAAATATTAGAAACAGCATTAAAAAATAAAGTTTTTAGTATTTCTAGTCTTATAACGTAATATCCAATGGAATAGAAAAGTATTAAGCCTCCATAAAATTTTCTATGGTGTTTAAAATTAGGAGGAGCTCAAAATCAAAAGATATACTAAATATTGGTCCTTTCGATATACTACAACAAGGTAAACCTAAATATATTTAGGGTTCTATATCTCCTCTACCCTTATGAACATGGTATAGCTGTTTTAATACACTTTTAACAGACCGTTTACATAAAAAAAAACATGCATATTTTTATTAGGACATGTTATTTGATAAGAGATTGAGAGCTAGATAAGCAAAAATCAATAAGTCATATAGAAATAAAAATGTATAGATTCATATATATAATAAAATCATTATGGATTAACACTAGCTAAGACCAATTCTGTAATTTCTTTAGATAATAATTTAATGTTAGATTCATCATCACATTCACAATAAATTCTTACAGCATCTTCAGTACCAGAAGCTCTTACAAAAGATCTACCTTGTGAGTATTTGTTGAAACAATTTTCAATCTTGTCTTGTAAACCTAATGGTTTCACTAATTTTCTTTCTTGATCTGTTGTTTCAAATAATGTTCTATCTGGTACGATAACTTTAGTTAATAAATTTGGTAAATCATGATATTCTTTATTCCAATCTTGTGGAGTCCAATTTAATAAAATTAATGTTGATAAGACACCTAACATATCAGAAATTGCATCTCCGACGGTTTGATTAATAATTTGACTAAAATGATACAATTTACGAACATGATCATTTGAATTCATCTTATCTTTGACAAGGGAATAAAATTTATCAGAGAATAAAATTGTGCCATGACCATTAGCTTCAAAATAGATACCAATATCATATGAAGATTGTGCTTCATGATGTAAATGTTTAACCCCAGTCTTGGTACATGATACGGGGACAGATAAAATTTCATTAATATATTTTGTAGAATTACCATTTGCATATGCGGTTTGTACTACCCCCAATTTCAATTGATTCTCTAATTTAGATTCATGTAATAAATGTTGTAAAAACTTAGCAAATAATGTTGAAATTTTATCACCATCTAATAAATGAAATTGCATTTCAGAATCTTGATAATAGAAGACAATTCTATCAGCATCACCATCATAAGAACAATAAAGATCTTCGGGGGATAATTTATCATTTATTGAATCATGTTGTGGTAATTTATGTTGAGTCTTAACGAAATCTGCACCACAATTAATATTCAATTTTGATGGATTTTGATAATCACCATTAATGATATGAATATGAGATTGTGGTACATTCCAATCCTTTAGGAAGGATTTCAATTGACGACCACCAATCCCATTTGCTGTATCAATATATAAATTATTGAATGGGAAATTGATTGGATTAGGAAATATATTATTCCATGCAGATTGGAAGAAATTGTTGTAGTTTGTTGCATCAGTATCATCACGTTGTAAAGAAGTCAAGAAATGTAATTGTGGAGTGGTTAAAAGTCCTTGATTCTTAATGACAATATGTGGACCAAACCAGGATTCTAACCCGGATAAAAGACAATTTAAAAGATGTGGACTAGATTCTCTGGAATCATGAGCCACCATGACATGAGGGATTGAATCAATATCACCAATTTTTTCCGACATAAATTTGTTCATTGCCCCATACCAATTATCAAAAGTATCATTTGAAGCTAAATTAACTAAATGAGTAATTTCTGGTTCCCAACTAGGCAACAACATATCCCCTCTGGGTTCCACAATCTTCACCCCATTATCCTTAGGTGGATTATGTGAAGCAGTGATCATAACACCAGTGAATTGACCCCCGTGGGTAATGGACCTAATGGCAGCAATTATACCCGTAGTGAACATTACTGTATCTAAACGAGTGGCAAGATCTCTGAAACCCGCGGTTCCATAAGTGAAATTATAATTTTTGGTAAGACATGTTTTGTTGAATGCCCTTTGGATTGTACCTTTATCTCTGTTCATTTTTGTGTTGGTGTCTTGTGGCATTGTCGAGGTGAAATAAATTTCAGTCGATTTTTGTATACTTAATCATTTTTCACTGTAGTAAAGAAAGAGAAACATAAAGAGACAGAGGGACAAAGATGGCTCCACAAATCCCCCTTGAATCGCCTTCCACGGTGGAAAGAAGCCTGTCACGGCACAAAACACATGAAGAGATTCACAGAAAACAGTTGACACAATATTCGTGTCGGTTCGAGGAGGGTAAAGTGGTTTGTGAACCGTTCACTCGATATTTCTGGGAATGCACACACAGGGACAAGGATGGGGGAGTGATATCAACACACCGCTGGGAGATTCCTCAGTGAATTGTGTGGTTATAGAGTAGAGTATGGGGAAGTAATGAAGATATTTCCCCATTCCAATAATATTTAATTAAAAAGAGGGTTGGTTGCTACCCATCGAGGAGAAAAAGGGTTGGCAATATAGTGTACTTGGTTTCTTAAGCACTTGTATATTTTATTCACTATAATCTGTCAACTTTTCCTTCTTAAATACACAATTACTACAATACCACATACTGCAAGACCTCCAGGTTCATCAAATTTCAAGAGAGAGTGAGAAAAACCACTAGAAAGGGAAGTAGAGCCAATTATGTTCACATTGGTGGATTAACCTTGTATAATAGAGAGACAGAGGTTCAAATATGTGGTACTGTTTAGGTACTATTGATGGAAATTCCTGTAGTAAGGATATAACAAAATAATTAAGTTTAGAAGATAATTTCCACTTGGCCGGGCAGATTTGTTCAGACATCATATAAAACATTGCCATGAATTTAAATAACATGATAATTCAATAGTATGAAACAATCTTTTGATGATTACTTAGAATACATAAGTTTTACAGGAAATTGATACCATAGAGTTGAAACTATTAGATGAAAGAATTGGGGAATTATTTATACGTCGTTAGTGAGAATATTAGGAAATGGAGTTTTAAGATGCCACATTATTCTAGAGTTGTTAATTGAATGATAAAAATCTAATATTCTATTCTCCATTGTATCAGATAGCTGGAAAAGTTATTTCAAGAGTCAAAAGAATTTCATAGGGAGGCGATTAGTATCGTCACTTTTCACAGTATAATACAGCGAGCCATTCACTCTCCCAAGATGGCAAGCATTGACACAACCACTGTTTACTTTTTGCAAAGTGTGCTTGAAAGATATTATCACATCGTGACAGCACAAGAAAGGTCTGACTCTGACAACACAGAGCAACACACTGTATGGTCGAGGACCCGATGCGAGGGCGTTGTGAACACATACATGCACCAAGGAGCAAGACCACCAGCAAGGCCTGCAGAGACAACTGGTGCAGCAACCACCACCACCACGGGCGATCCCGGCGGGAATTCCGGCAGTTCCGGAATGGCGGCTTCTCCTCTCCGACATTTGCTGCACCGCTTTTTTTTTCGTATTTAAACAGCAGCGGCTGCCAAAAAGGAATTTCAACTTTCCCCTTCCACTCCCACTTCCAACCATAAACCCCCCTCCTCTACATATAATACTATAAACAAATATATAAATAAACTATTATGAAACTGACTACTTCTGCTTTAGTAGCTGCCGCTACAGTGCAATGTGCTACTGCCTTGGTCATCCCCAATCTAAACGAAAATGATGACACCCCTTTATCTAAACAAGTGTCACATTCTACTGATATGAATAAGATTCAAAATAATGAATTGGCCCCACTTTATGTTCATCCTGAACCCACCTCAAATGTTGTCATCGGTACTTCCCTTATGAACACAATCAAAAATAAATATATTATCATCTTTAAAGATGATGTTTCATTGGATCAAATTAATTTACATAAAGAATTCATTCAACAATCTTATATTCAATATCTATCAACATTACCACCACAAGATTCATCCACTTTCTTGAAAACCGTCCCCTCTGCTCATGGTGGGATTGTGGACTCATTCCATATCATGGGTGCAAAGTTGAATGGGTATGTCGGATACTTCCCATCTCATATAATAGATTTAATTAGACATAATCCATTAATTAAATCTGTAGAAATGGATTCTATAGTGACCATTAACGATTTTGATACACAAGTTAATGCTCCATGGGGACTTGCAAGAATTTCCCACAGGGATGCTTTGACCCTTGGTTCATTTAATAAATATCTTTATGATGATAATGCCGGGGAGGATGTGGATGCTTATGTCATTGATACCGGTGTTAATGTCGATCATAATGATTTTAATGGGAGAGCTATTTGGGGGAAGACAATCCCTGATAATGATTTTGATGTGGATGGCAACGGTCATGGGACACATTGTGCTGGTACCATTGCATCAAAACATTATGGTGTTGCCAAGAAGGCAAACGTTATTGCTGTGAAAGTTTTAAGATCAAATGGATCCGGTTCAATGTCTGATGTTATTAAGGGGGTGGAATTCGCTGCATTGAATCATAATCATAAATTAACCAAAAAAGATGGGAATAAACATTATAAAGGTGCCACAGCAAATATGTCATTAGGTGGTGGTAAATCTCCATCTTTAGATATGGTTGTGGATGCTGCTGTCAGGGCAGGGATTCATTTTGCTGTTGCTGCAGGAAATGAAAATCAAGATGCTTGTAATACTTCTCCTGCATCAAGTGAAAAGGCAATCACCGTCGGGGCATCAACCTTATCTGATGATAGAGCTTATTTCTCAAATTGGGGGACTTGTGTGGATGTCTTTGCCCCAGGGTTAAATATCTTATCTACATACATTGGTTCAAATGATGCTACAGCAACATTATCTGGTACTTCAATGGCTTCACCACATGTTGCAGGTTTATTAACTTATTTATTATCTTTACAACCAGAAAAGGATTCACAATTTAATATTAATAATAGTGAGTTAACTCCTGAACAATTAAAAAAGAAATTAATCGATTATGCAACAAAGAATGTTTTATTTGATTTACCTGAAGGTACACCAAATAAATTAATCTTTAATGGTGCTGGTGATGATTTATCCGATTTTTGGAATACCTCATCCTTCTCTCAAGATAATAAACCATTATTTTTACATGATTATTCCACTGATTCAATGTTTGAACAGATTAGAAATATTTTCGATAAAATGAATTTATTTTAATTTATACCCTCCTTAATACCATTCCATTTGGCTTTTTTGTTTTTGGCTTTATACTTATGCTTTTAATTTATTCTTATTCATATGATGTACAAAAAATTTATAATTAATATTTATATATAATTATACAAAAAAGAATTAAAAAAATGTATATGTTTCTTATTAATTGAATTTATCATCATGTTATTTTCTTCTTGTTATGATTTATGTGGAGGATGCTTTTAAATATTTTATCCTTTTTGAAATGAAAATTCAAGTTCTTATGGAATTATAAATTTAGATTATTTTTATCTTTCCATGTTAAGTTCCAATTTTTGGATAAAAATTTTCATTTTATGAACCTTGTTCTTTCAAAAATGGTATATTCTGTTTTTACTATTTACAAAGGAAAAGACCCTTCAAAACCCACTTTTAATCTTAAAATTTTGATCATTTAAATCTTCCCAAAAATTAAAAATTAACTTATTTACATGCATAAATGGGTTATTTTTAAATTTTAAAATGTTAAATATGTTTATTTTAGGTCAATTTAAAGGTATCCTCAGTATAATTATAATTTTGTTTTCCATTTAAGTCGGTATAGTTAGAATTAGATGACTAATCTCCTGCTTAAAAACGTAATTTATAAGGAATGAGAAAAAAACACGCCAATATCTAACTTTTTCCGTGATAGTTTAATGGTCAGAATGGGCGCTTGTCGCGTGCCAGATCGGGGTTCAATTCCCCGTCGCGGAGTTTTTTTTTGCTGCCTTATATGGTCTTGTTTTGTATTTATTCCCACCCCACAAGGCAAGTAAATCACCTCTTTTTATTACTTTCGGAGAGTCGAATGTCTCTTTCTTTATTTTGATTGAAGTCTTTTATACTACTCTTAAATCATTTAGTAAGAAAGTTGTGGAAAAAGTCTTCAAGTTTGTTAACTATTGGAAGAACTGATAGTGGAAAGGAAGAAACAAGTGAAGAAGTTGACAGTTAGATAAACCTTCAAATAGTGGGGAAGTACAGAAGTAAATTCCAAGTAATAAATAAAATAGTGTATATCAGGTGTTGACTTTTTTATTTAAATACTTAAAATTTACTTTCCAAATTTGGCCATAAAACCCAGTCAAAAAAACATTTTCTACAATTTACCTATAATAGTTGAGACTAGAAGACCCATCCCCATCTTGTTAGAGATCAAATTTATATCTCTTGTCGATTAGTTTTTCGAATAAAAAGGGTAATTGGAATTTCCACTGTTATAAGGTAATTAAACAGTCCATTTGATTATAAAAAAGTAAACCAAATTGAAGGTAGAGACAACCCCCAACCACCATGTCCTCACAAAGCCCCCCCTTCCAGGCAATACAAAGCTTTAAAGTGGAATTGACTTCTTCATTATAAGCTACAACATCACTTAACACGGGTCATCGCTTTTTACTTCTTTTTTTTTTTTTTTTGCAGAGAATCTTTAAAGTACATGTTGAAAACTGCAAGAGCCTTTCCAATTGAGATTTCATTCTCACTTTCCACCTCCCTCAATCCATTGAATATCACCACCACTTCAACTCCACAATGAACAATAAAGTAAATAGAGACTGGTTTTATAAACTGGCGTCAGATTTACAAGAAGAAAGATTACAATCTGCGGTAGGATTAATTAATGAATTATCAAATTTACCATTACCTGAATGTAATGAAGAATGGTCCTATGTGTTAAATAGATTAATTAAAGGTTTATCATCAGATAGAAATAGTGCAAGATTGGGGTTTTCTTTATGTCTTACCGAGGTATTAAATTTAGCTATTAAATTGGGTTCCGAGAGCGCTCCAGAATGTTTGAAAGATATTAATATGTTTTTGACTTTACTATCAAAGACTTTAAATATTGATAACACTGATCGTAAGAGAAAGGGGAAGGAGGAAAGAGGTTCTTTATTTGGGAAATTGTTTGGGTTACAAACTTTATTATCTGATCCATTATTTGATTTAGTGTTTTTCAATGGGAAGGAAATATCTGAATTCGCTATGGTTTATATCTCTGAATTGATCGATTTAGCCACAAGAAAGAATTGGATTAGAGAACCTTGTCTTTTCACTCTGTATCAAACTGTGGAAAGATTAATTAACAAAAATAAAGATATGCATTTTGTTAATAATGTTATTTCCATACTTGATCTTAACAAATTAACATTAACTAATGAAGGGTTAGCCATTTATTTATTATTTGATAAACATGACATCCAAATTCCATTTGATTTATCATTACAAAATAAAGGTTGGAAATTAAATGATCCATTGAAAAAGGGTAATTTACCACTTTTAAGTGATGTCTTAAGAGACGTTTCTAATGTCAATTCAGATGTAGAAAATGGTCCAAAGATGGCTGCTAATTGGTCCCCACGTCTACATTTTGTCTGGGATATCTTATTACCTGCATTAATCGACAATAATAAAGCGGTCAGTTCTGAACCATCTCCAAAGAAGAGAAAGAAAAACAATGGTTCGGCAAACGCCATCAAACCAACATATATTCAATTCCCAGAATTTTGGCAAACTGTTGTTGATGAATCATTTTTCAACGATAAGGCATCAAGTGAAAGGAAATATATTGGATTTTTAATCTTTATTAGAACTTTCTCCATAATTGATCCAAAATGGATTTCAAATTGTTTTGGTCAAAATTTAATGAGATCAATTATAAATCAATCAATGGATTCAAAACGTCATTTACATAAGATTTCACAAAAGGCATTGAATTGTATAGTTACCACTTGTGAATCTGAACCTGAAACTAAGTTGATCCCTACAGTTTGTGCGTTATTATTTGGTCCTCAAGGTTCAGTTAATTTTGATAAACTGACTAAATCAAAGACTATAAGTAAATTAATTGGTATTAAAGAAATTTCTATTGAGACTTTATCTCAATTGGTTAAATTGTTTGTTATGAAATTTCATGAATCTCATGATGTGAAAACGACTCATTTCATCTTAGACACTTTATTACATATCATTAGAAATCATAAATCTTCATTAAAGGAAAATACTCAAAGTGTCATTTTACCTCTTTTACATGTGTTGGTTGAATTAACCTTTTTTAACAATAACTTAGAGACAAAACAACCAGTGGAGAAAAATGATGATAGTGAAGATGAAGATGAAGATGAAGATATGGAAAAATCAAGTCATGATATAAGTGAAATTGCACAAGAAAGATTGTATTCTATTTTATCTGAATTATCAATTGTAAACACAGGTGATTCTCATTCATGGCAATATTTTACATTACATGATATACTTGAATTAGAAAAATCCAAACCATTAAAGAATAAATTAGATGATTCATTAGTGGAAGTAAGACAATCTGCATTAAAAATTTTAAATGAAATATCTAAAGATAAGATCAAATCTGCCATTTCGCGCGGTTTAGAAGCTTTATTATCAATGTGTTTATTACAATTATATGCTGGTGATGTTGATTCAATTTCTACTATTGAAGAATTATGTGATTTTTATAAATCAAAGAAATCTGAATCTTTAGTGGGTGTTACTGAAATTTTATTAAGTCTTTTAGCTCAAAGAAAATCTGTATTGACAAAGACAAGTTTACTTGTTTGGGAACAATTTGTTTCTGAAGTGGGTAAAGATGAATTACAAATTGTGCTTGATGTTTTACCTGCTAGGGAAAATAAACAAGGTTTCGCTTATTTATTTGAAGGTGCAGATGAATATGAAGTTGTGGAAAGTGGCGAAGAAGACGAAGAAGAAGGGGAAGAAGATGATTCAAGTGATGACGAATCTGAATTAGAAGATTCTGAAGATTCCACAAATGAAGATGCATTAGCCATCGATAGGGAAGCTACAAGTGCATTAGCCAAAGCTTTAAATTTACCTGAAAATATTATTAATGAAAATGGTGAAGTTAAATTTGATGAATTAGATGATTTTTCTGGTGATGATGATGATGACGATGATGAAGAAGAAGAATCAATGGATGATGAAAAAATGATGGAATTAGATGACCAATTATCACAAATTTTCAAACGTAGAAAGGATGCTTTATCTAATATTCCAACTGGTCATAAGAGAAAATTAGAAGTTAAAGACTCAAGAGAGGCAGTTATTGCATTTAAACAAAGAATGATTGATCTCTTGTCTATTTACATCAAATACGTTGAAAAATTAGATGATAACAATAAGGTTAAGAATGAAAAATTACAAAATTTGACCCTTTTCGTTGAACCAATGGTTAAATGTGTTCAAAAGACTTTGGATAGATCATTAGCTGAAAAGATTTCTAAATTGTTTAAGACCAAATTGTTTAAGATTAAAATCCCCTCGATAACAGATCGTCACGAAATCTTCGATTTGCTTAAATCTATACATAATGAATACATTTTAACCGCAAAACCTGGTCAACATACAACAGTGTTTTTCTCCTTATGTTCAAGTGTCTCAATTTATTTAGGTAAAATATTGGTAGATACAACTGATTCAGAGAAACAAAATGAAACTTTTAATGAATTGATTGATCTATATGGCGAAACTACAAAACAATGGATGATAAAGGGTAAATTTACGACATCTATCTTTAGTGACTTCCTAAATTGGTTGTCATCAAAGAGACAAAATTAGAAAGTTCAATAGGAACACATACATTTTACATACATATAATAAATACAATATATTAGCATCTTTTTATTATAACATCTTTTTTAATAAATTTTCATCTAATTTTGGTTCACCACCTACAGAAGGTAAATTACTTGAACATTTCCAAATTTGAACAATATTTTCTTCTTCACAAGTAGCCATTAACCATGGAATTGTCGGGTTTATTGACATATCATTAATGGGACTTCTATGACCTGCATGCATCATCACAACTTCCGGTGTAGCATCCTCGGCATCTTCTACAACCTGCTCTTTACCAATATCATTAATATCCCAAATAATGGCTCTTCTATCAGCACCACTTGACATAATAATCCCATCTTTATGTTCATCAAATTCTAAATTTGTCACAGCATCTTGATGACCACTCATCGAATGTAAAGATTCTTTTAAATTTCTCATATCATATAAATATACGTTTGTATCAGTACCCGCAGCAGCAAATAAATATTGTGAATGTTTAGAGAAGGCAATTGTATTGTATGATTGTTCTGTGTTTATGCTCTCACATTTACCTGAATCTCTTATATCGACAATTTTCAATGTAGAATCTTCAGACACAGAACCAAAGATATCCTTATTGAAATTATTCCATTTACAATCATTAACAATATCCTTATGTGTATTTTCCCAAGTTTGTACTGGTTCTACATTTGATATATCCCAAAGTGCCATTGTATGATCATCAGACCCACTTAATAAATGACCTTGCCAATTAGGATTGAAACTTAGCCCATACCCATTATCTTTATGATATTTTAACAACTTAATAGCTTTATTTGAATCAGAATCTCTATCAAAGATAGAAACTAAACCAGAACCATTTATTGTTGCAATGATCGAAGGATTTTGTGGCATGTAACGTGCTCTGGTGACTTCTTCCTCATGTTCAAATTTTTGTACAATCCTTATATTAGATTGTACGTACTCCTCGTTATCAGCATCCTCACTTTTGATGGTGGAATCAGACACAATTTCATCAGGTAAAGTGATGGAAGCGATTTTTAAATAATTTTGTTCTTCACCAGACGTATGAGTCCCCAAGATCAACTGTTGTGTGTTTCTAGAGACGGGCCCCTTACTCATAGGCAACCATTGAATAGTTAAAGAGGGCCAAACAAGTTCAGTTTCACTGACAAAATCGTACATTAATGGAACATTAGATTTCCAAAGATCATATTCTTCCTCTATTGAAAGTGGTTTTTCTTCCTCGTCTTCACCACGGGTCAATGCAGTGGTGTCAATTCCAGCAGCAGCAGCAGCAGCCATCAGCATCGATGGGTCCATGCCTTCCAAATCCATTGTCCTTGTGCTTGTTTTGTTTGTTTGTTGGCTTTTAGTAGTAGTGGAAAGTTATCCGATGACCTTTAAATTAAATATTTCAAACAATTTCAATCTTTAAAGATCCAAACAACAACAAACAACACTAAAAGCAACAAGAAAGCACAATGTCAGAAGCGTTAAGAAGCAGCAATAGAACGCCCAACGGATCACCAACAAGAAGAACCCGCGTGGGAAGATCCCCAACAAAATCCCCCACCAAAAGACGCGTTTCAAGCGTGTTTTCTGGGGGCAATGGGTTGATTCCATCGCTGTCACAGTCCCCCACGGCAAGAACTAATAGAAGATATGGATCTCCATCACCGACAAACTCTCATTCTGGGTCTCCGTTGAAGAATTTGGTCGAAGATATGAATGGATACGAGAGATTGAGTCCCTTGAGAAGGAAATTAAGTTATACTCGGTCCAGTGAGCCCTCATCAACCTTTACATTCTTTGAAGAGACCGAGGAAGACAGAACAAGAGTGTTAAAGCAGTATAGTGTGGGTGTAAAGAGTGGATCATTCCACCCATCCCCGGAGAACATCGATCCAGAAGGCAAGAAGAGCGTAACAAAGAGCCACGGGGCCGGTGTGTTCCAAGAGTTGCCCTCTCAGGACTTCCAGGGCTCAATAACAGACCCCAAGACGGACCAAACGTTCCAATTGCAACAGGAATAACTGTAATTCAAGCCTACCAGGCAGGGCTCCTTCTAAATTGCCAGGCTGAAATCGCAGCTTTTCTGCCCAGCGAAACGAAATTTGAAACTGAAATTTGACGGTAACACAAACAAATAGACAGAACTCTAGGCAGACAGACAGAAACACAGGCTGCCAACCATACACCAAGCACAGCATGTTGTGGACCAATTTCATGTCCCATTGGATCAACGTTCCTCCCAGGGATCAAGTCCTGTTTCAAACACATCAAAACGTGAAATCGTGGCAGAAATTCCCGCAAGTCACTGAGAAAGTGATCAATTTAAAACAATTACAATGTGAGAATGGTTGTATTACCAATCAAGAGGTGGATGTATGGTCTCATGGTGGTGCAATTGTTTGTCGCTCGAGTGATAGTCAGTATGTTTTATCCCTCTCTGCCAATTGTCCTGTTGATGTTTTGACCACAACCACTCAATTACAAGTTGTGGCGTTACTCCTGGGCACCACGTTCACTTTAAACGATTATATTAAAGATATCTTCACTCAATTGGCTAAACATTATAATGTGGATATCATATGCACTCAGCATGACATTTTCAAATTGATGGATGACCCAAATCAACATAACTTTTTATACCTGGTAGGGGAACAATCCAACATCTTACGTTCACAACATGTCATTGAATTCACTATACGAGATTATGATTTATCACAAAGAATTAAGTTACCTTCCACACAAGTTGGTACAGTGGTGCAAGGTCCACAACAACAAAATTTGGATTTCTTTCAATGGACTTATGGTATTAATTTCCATATGCCTTTAACAAGTAATGGTGATTTATATCTGGGTGGATATTCAACAAACACAACCACAGAGGCAACATTAGAATACATACAACTTCTTTATTCCAAATATTTATCTAAACAATTACCCCTCATTAAATCAAACCAAGTTGGAATTTATACCATTCCGTGGGCTAAATTACAATTCTTACAAAAATATCGTAATGATGTAATCAATAAATTAAGTATAAGACATCAATCTCATATCCAATTTGGTTCATTCACTACCGAGACAGAATCATGTCCCGTATTTATTAATAGTGTCTCCCTGGATTTAGCACAATCATGTCTTAGAGATTTTACTATTCATATTTTACAAGATATTATTGAAGTAGTTTTTTATTATGATGATGGCTCATTATGTCCCACTTTGGAACAATTATATAATATTTTACATGTCGATGAATATATTATTGTCACTCCAAATAATGATATACCATATTTTACTCTGGTGATGCCACATGCAAATTTCTTACAAAGATTAGATCAACTAATTAAACTATCCCCACAGATTAAACAATTCAAGGCAATCTTTCAATTACATTATGATTTTGAAAATTTTATCTCTGGTAAGAAAAATGGTAAATTGACCAGAATTATGGATCAACAACAAAATTGTATTATTAAATTATTAAATGATAGAGAATCAAATGATGATCATATTATGAATCTTGAAATCTTAAGTGATAATGATATTACCCAATTTGCACCCACTTTAAGATTAATCATTGATGAATTACCCGTAGAGGAATCATTTTATATTGGTGAAGTATTTCATAGACCAATTATTGGTTCTGGTGGATCCATTATCCAAACAATAATGAGAAAATATAATGTGTTTATTCAGTTCTCTAATAGTTTTAATTTACCACAATTTGGTTGGTCTTTAATTAGATATCCAAATGTTATTATTAGATGTCCAGGGAAGAATAAGAATAATATTAAATTGGCAAGACAGGAGATTATTCAATTGGTTAATAAATTTATGGAAATTCAAGAAGTGGAAACATGGGATTTATCCTTGGCCATGTATCATTATATTATTCTTAATGGGTTACATTCCGAAATTCCACATATTGAAAAGACTTATAATGTTTATATTAATTTCCCACAACCAAAAGAAATTGGTAACAACGAAACATTTGCTTTGAAGATTGGTAGCAGTAATACCACTTCATCTTCTTCATCTCCTTCAACTGACTCACATAACAATAATAATAATAATAAGAAAAATTCATTCAATGCTATGCATAATTTTAAAGAACTGGTTTGTGGTAATGAAACTGTATTTCAAATGTCTGATAATTTTGAATCATTTGTCAAAGAAAATATGAATTGGTTACAAGATTCTATCTTATTACAAGTAGAATCATTATGTAGATCTGTGTTAAAAGTCTCATCAGATAATAAATCACTTCGATTAGTTTATCCTTCAGAAAGTGAATACAAAATTGTTCGTCGTTATTTGTCCATTTTAAATGATAAATTTAATATATCAATTGTGAATGAAACGCATGCGCTACGTTCCCCAACCCGCCAATAATAATAAATAATAATAATAATAATAAATATATTTCATATCGCTATTTATACACATCGCTCTTATATACCCTCATTATCCTATAATAGATCTATCTATATATTTACAAGATGGTTCCCAAGGTCTTATTTAAATATGTGAGACATTCATCAAAGGATTTGATGGCTGTATACTCTGCCTCTTTATCCTTTGTAAGTTTAGGGAATGGTTTCAAATGATTAAACTCAATGTTATAATCAATAAAATTAGAATTTTGTACACCATTTTCCTTATATTGCCATTTCTTTCTTGAGTCGTCTTTCAATTTCTCATATTCTACGGTCAAAAGATTCTTTAATATTCGTCTAGCTAAAACAATCCCCTGTCGTTGCAACTTATTTTTAATTTCATCTTCAAAAGTGACAGCTTGCAAAATAAATTGTAAAGAATTATATATTTGTTGTCGTAATTCACTGCTGGAAACTGGAAACTCCTGAGAGGACAAAACCAACTGTGACTTCACCCCAGGAGGTTCATACCTATATTTACACCTTATATAATTAGTATATGTGTCCTTAACCATTGTCCGCTTCGAAATCAGCGGTTTTAAACGAATAAACCTTCGATATGTCATCTTAATAAACACATCATCTTTGATCTTGCTATTAAGATCCAAAATGCACTTGGGAAGCGAGAATTTTTCAGCAGATTTCAAGATTTGAAGATCCTTCTTTATAATTGCCCGTGAAGTCTCGATTACTCCGGACATTACTCTCGTTTTTCTTGTCAGAACCGTCCTTAAAAGTGCTTGATCTTTAAATTTTGGAAGTTCACCTTTAAAGTGATCTTGAAAAATAAACATTGCAAAAGAAAATATTTTCAATGCGATGAGCTCAAGAGATACAAAAACAAAACATACTAACACCCAACAAAATAGAGGCCAATGGAGTTGCCAAAATACGAGGCTGGGAAGTCTGATTCTGAAGATAACGATTCTGATGCTACTTCTACCGTGCTATCTGCTTCAGGTTCTAGAGAACCCACTTTGAAAACTGATATTGAAGATTATGACTCTGATGAAGACGATACTGGAGAGTCCAGTCGCCTGCAGGGGAATCTGTTTAGACCTATGCTGAACAGTAATGTGTATGTGTCTCTGCAGAAGAGTGATACCATTTACGTGGGGTTAAAGGAGAAACAAAACTTGTATGTGGCCGGGGTATTCAGTGTTAATATAATGAAAGGTGGTATCACATACAATAATATCCATTATAATGCATCAACTAAACAATTATTAAGTATGTGGCACCCTTTATCAAGTTCTATACCCTCCATTGGCTCGTCATTTTATGCTGGATGGAAGGAACCTGTTCTCGATAAGAGTAAAATTGAAGCTGTACCGCTATTTGAAGATAAACAATTCACCTGTATCCTTAAATTGTCTTCTAATAGAACATTTAGTGGTATTACACGTGCGGGTGATTTATTTTCTGATTTAAGTTTCCTTTGGGAACCAAGAAATGGTGCCCCTAAAACTTGGAGTCTAAATTTAACCTTCACTCTATTGAGTGAACATATAGATATCTTCACTCCAGTGGAAATTCCAGCACAATGGATACATGCATTGGAGAAATTATCTCTGGAACATTATAATTCTGATTCAGATCTTAGAATTATGGTCCTTGGTGGTAAAAATACAGGAAAATCAACAATATTAAGATTATTAACTGAACGAATGTCAAATAGTGGTGACAATGTAGATTATCCATTGTACTACTTAGATTTAGATCCGGGACAACCAGAATATTCAGATCCAGAATGTGTCTCATTGGGAGAAATTCAATATGGTAACACAAATATTAAACCATTAGGAACCACCTTTGGACAGCTTGGATATAAAGCACGTCTAGAACATTTTTTGGGGGTTAGCTCACCACAAGAAAATCCAGAATTATATCTTTCCTTAGTCGATGATTTAATTGAATTTCTTGACGATCAATATTCTACTGGTACATCACTCCTGAATTTGCCCGGCTGGATTAAAGGGTTTGGTATTAATATTATCAATCATATTATTAGCAAATATAAACCAACTCATATCATAATGCTAGAACATCCTAATAGATTAAATTTTGAAGAAGTTTACATTCCAACAAACTTTACTAGTAAGTTTAGAGAAAATTATACTCCAAATATAATAAGATTATCACCATATAAGAGTTTATCAACCACTGTGGATGTTTACAATCAATTAAAATTCCAAGCATCTCAATTAAGAACGTTTAGACTTTTGTTATTATTTCATAAACAAGTGGACGTAGTTTTACGGTCTTATGTGTTTGATTTCAAACCTTTATTGACTAAATGCCCTTTACAAGTACCAATAGGTTCTGAAAATTGTATTAGTGGAATATATTTTATGGAAGAATTCCAAAATTTACATAAGGATGATATTAAAGGTGCTCTTGAAGGTACAATTGTTGGTATCCACAAATATGATAATGCTGATACCACTGAGGAGAAAGATTTAGAAGATATAGTTAAACAATGCGGTATATATCCAATCATTAAGGGGGAAAGGAATCTGGAACATTTCCATTATATGACATTGGGATTAATTCATTCTATTGATGAGAATAATAGTGTAATTAATATTTATGTTCCTCAAGTTAAAGAACACCTATTTACTAATGATATGGAGGATTCTCGATGGGTTTTAATTCGTGGTAAGACTGAAACGCCAATGTGTGAATTATATCCACCAAAGAGAGCTACTAGTGAATATCCGAGTTTGAATACTCAACCTATGCCATATATATCTACACAAAGAGCCAAAAAACATGAACATGTTTGGAAAGTTAGAAAAAACATTCAAAGAAGAGGCCATTTCATGAAATGATTATCTTCAAAGACAAAACTTTTTTATAGATCTATCTTTTCTTATTTTTTTATAATTTACATATTTAATCTTTATCTATTCCTAATGCTACATCGTCATTCCAACCCATCTTTTTATTTAATTTATCATATTTTAATCTATCTTTATCACTCACTGAAGGTTTAATCTTTTGTAAAGCACGATTAAAATCATCTAATCCGACAATCACTTGTTGATCATCCACACCAACACTTAAATCTTCAAATTCTTTATCTAGATTATTTTCACCCACAGATTGTATTTCATTATTCTTGAAAAAGCTTCTTTTCAAAGCAGATACAGAACTCTCCCTCACTAAAGATGCTAAATCAGCACCTGAAAAATTCTTTACTCTTTCATCATCAATGATTGTAGTTAAATCAAGTCCCTGAGCTAATGGTGTACCATTTGATTTTATTAATGTCTTTAAGATATCCAATTTTTCATCACGGTTTGGTAATTCAATAAATAAAGTCTTATCTAATCTTCCTGGTCTTAACATTGCAGGATCAATCATATCTGGTCTATTAGTTGCACCAACAACAAAGATACCCCTTCTATCATTCAACCCATCTAATTCAGTTAATAATGTGTTAACAACACGAGATGATGATTCAGATAATGATGTATCTCTTCTTGGTACTAACGCATCTAATTCATCAAAGAAGATAATACATGGTACTGAAGCTCTAGCTCTTGTAAAAACTTGTCTAATTGCACGTTCTGATTCACCAACATATTTATTTAATAATTCTGGACCTTTAATAGAGATAAAATTAGCTCTTGATTCATTTGCCACAGCTTTAGCTAACAAAGTTTTACCACAACCTGGTGGTCCCCATAGTAAAACACCTGCTGGTGCATTAATACCAACTTTTTCATATAATTCGGGTCTCTTAATAGGTTGTACAATAGCCATATTCAACTCAATTCTCACTGTAGATAAAGCACCAACATTATTCCATGTAACGTCAGGAACTGTGGCAAAACCTTCTCTCTTTGCTGTGGGTTGAATTGTAGGTAAAGCTTTTAGGAAATCTTCGTATGTAATGGATAATTTAGCTAACTGTTCATTTGATAATGGTTCTGGGAATGCCTTGATGAAGTTTGTAATGATTTGTAAAGGTAAAGGATCGATCAAATTTGCAGTATTTCTTTCAAATGATGGGGTATCAACATCCATATTATTACTATTTTCACTTGGTTCAATGGAATAATCTTTGAAAATACGTTTTATAGCACATGTCCCTGCTGCAGTAGTTAATGCTTTTAAATCGGCCCCTACGAAACCTGGTGTCAATTTAGCCAATTTATCAAAATCAATGGCACCATCAATTTTTAAATTAGAGGATAATTTCTTTAAGATATGTAGTCTTGATAATTCATTTGGTACATTTAAACAAATTTCTCTATCAAATCTACCAGCACGTCTTAATGCTGGATCCAGAGAGTCAGGTCTATTTGTGGCACCCAAAACAATAACAGGTTTACCGTTAGTGTTTTCAAATGATAATTCATCCATAGAGGTTAATAATTGTGCCACAATACGTTTTTCCATTTCTCTTTGGGCACCACCATCTCTCTTTGGTGTGATGGCATCGATTTCATCAAAGAAGATAAGACATGGTGCAATTTGTTTTGCCTCTTGGAAGATATCTCTAATCTTCTTTTCACTTTCCCCAGACATCCCGCTGACCACCGAGGGAGCAGATAAAGATATAAAAGGGACCTTCAATTCACCTGCAAGGGCATTGGCAATAGAAGTCTTACCACAACCTGGTGGACCATGTAAAAGGATCCCTCTTGGAGGTTCGATCCCAGTAGTAGCAAAGATTTCAGGATGTAAGATTGGAAGCCCTACCAATTCCATTAATTGCGCAACAACATCGTCCATCCCACCCAATGAGGTTAAATTGGAGTCAGGTGGAGATCTATCCTTTAACTTTGGTTTCTTGACTTTCTTTGGAGTAGAGTTTGGAGCACTTGTTGATGTAGTTCTCTTTTTAGTATTCCAAGAATCTGTAATATCTTTATTCATCTCATTGGTGTCTTGAACTGGGACCAAATTGGACCCATCCGCATCCTCAGTTGTGGCTTCCTCATCACCGTCAGCAGCTTGACCCCCATTATACAAGGGATAATCTTTAAATTCTTCATCTTCATTAGCAATCAATTCATTCCAAACTTTTTCGATAGTCCTTTGAATCATATGTTTCTTCATTCTCTGCATGGACATATCCTTAGTAAGTACAAACGAGTAAATTTCATCGTATGTCAGATCCTTAGCAAAAAATAACAAGTCATCGTCCACCATAGCATCATCTTCACCATTCTCCTTATTATTATTACTGTTATTATTGTTTAATTGGATGGTTTTTTCCTCCAAAAGTCTCTCTAAAAGGGCCAATATTTTATTCTCTAGTGAATTCACCAGCGAACCACTCTTCTTGACCTTGCCTCTAGCCATCTTGACCTGTTATTCTACCTGTTTTGAAGTGGTTTTATAGTGTGTTTTCTATGCGATGAGATGCCGATTTTTAAATATCGAAAATTTTTCAGAATTTTTCAAGCTCATCGAGCAAAGTTTCGTCAAACAGCAAACAAACAGTAACAACAAACAACACTGTTGAAAGAGGATGAAGCAGTGCGTTTGAAGGGTCGAAAATGTGTTCAATGGAAAATGGCATGTTTATTTTACCGGGTGTGCCAAGAGATTGATGTATTCGAGTGTATTAAAGACGACAATGGCTGCATTATCCATGAAGAGTAGATGTCTGTTTGAAAAGGAGGCATTGGTAGAATTTGTGACAAAACGTGGGGTTGACCCTGCCACGTTGGAACCAATGACTTTAGAAGATATTATTGACGTTAAGACGGTGGATCTTGAGGGCCCGGACTCTGAGATTCCATCTATTCCACCCGTCAACCAGAGGGAATGGCAAAATCTTAATGATGAGAATGAAATGTTGAAGAAACAAATACATGATTTGACTAGTAGGATTTGTAATGGATGGTCTGAGACCGAATTTGAGCCTGAGCCTGAGCCCGAATCTGAATCTAAGGCTGAATCTGAATCTGAGTCTGTGCCTGTTCCTGCTAAACCATGGAGTAAAATTAATCCTGGGTTCCAGCATGAGTTATTGTTTATAAAATCAGACTATTATCGTAAAGAAACTTCAAACAATCTTGCCAGGATTCGTGCTATACATGAAAAGTTTCAAGATACTGTAGGGTCATATAACTCTACTAAGATGATTATGTGTATACCCTCGGGGCCCGAAGGTTTTTATCCCGTCTCGACATACAGTATTGATGCAGTTACTGATTCTCATTTCAGTAATTATATGACTATTATTCAACCAGATTCACCAGATTTTGATATTACCTCATTAAAGAAAGACATCACAGTGGAATTACCTCAAGAAATCTATTATGCTTATTATTACCCCAAGAATAATTATATATTGGGTATAAGTAGTGATCAAACGACATGTGGTGTTTATACTATGAATGCTAATACTTATTACAGTTGTAGAATCCCTAATGAACGTATTATTAGTGTCTTTGAAGTGAGTGATGTATATAATCATACTGTTAAAGGTGTCAGAAATGATATAAAACCCATTTATCTTGCTGCTTGTGAATATGGTGATATCTATTTGATTCATGGGGACGAATATTACCCTCTTATACAACGAACTGCGGATAGAGAAAATGTTGAACCATTTGGTGCTGCATATTTACATTGTAACGAACTTACTATGGCCTTTTGTAATGAAAAAGTGGTGGAACTTGTTGATTTAACTAACCCAAAGGCCCCACCAAAACAAGTTCCTATACCGGATAATAGCGAGGTATGTGAAGTTAGGTTCGCCTCTGTAGGATATCTAGGAGATCTCGGAAATCATCTCTTTGTATCAACTTTACATAGACTTTATCGATTTAATCTTAATAATTTAAAAGATAAACCCACGACTGTCAATATAGAGTCATGTTATGGTGATTGGGATATGATTCCATCGGGAGAAATCATGGTTACTTATGATTCTAATAATCGGAGTGTTATTTTGTATAAATATGATAGCAAAGTGGATAATTGGAACAAGGTTAATGTATTAAAATGTGATATCCCAGAAGACGAGGTTAAAACATTCATGCTATTGTATAGTGATGCTAAATTGGGATGTTTACTCAAGACTACAGAAAAGACATATGTGTACAGTTTCAGAGACCATATTGGGAAAACTGTTTCCACACCACCATTGACCTCTCCAAAACATGAATAGAATGTTGTTTTGTGGGCTGTTTTTACCACTAGAAACGGGAGAGTGAAGAGAATATTATATACTTTCCTCCCGTCCATGCGTTGACACTTCTACACTCCATTTCATATATTTATCTTATGTATTTCCTTTCATGACTCTTTTTGCAATCTTTAATGGATACAAATTTTTTTTTCACTATGAAAACTTCTTAACTATGGCTTGAAACAAACAGAGGCAGCCCATCGCAACCAAAAGGGAACTTCACAAGCTCTCAAACCTCCATTGATAATGTTCTGTGCCATCAGTGGGAAACCACCGTTACATCCTGCAATTTCTCCCAAGAGTAAAGCGTTATTTGAAAAATCTTTATTGGTTCAATACGTGAAGGATCATGGAAGTGATCCAATTTCCAAGGATCCCATGTCTGTATCTGATATCATCGAGATAGATACAAGTTTATCCAATTCAAATACAAATGCATTAAACTCTTCCACGTTAAATTCAAATTATTCTATACCTAACCTCTTATCCACTTTACAAAATGAATGGGATGCAATAATGCAAGAGAATTTTATCCTAAGACAGAAATTGGATACACTTACTAAGAATTTATCACAAGCTTTATATGAAAGAGATGCAGCAAAATTGTTGCTTTCTGAATATGTGAGTCGTCAAGAGTATGAAGCTCCCGCAGCTGAAGAACAAGCCTCAGATATAGATTTAACAGTGGAAGAACGTCTCTCTGTGGATGTAGATGTTATGCTGGAGGGGTCTAAAGAGTATATGATGAAGACTAAACCTGTTATTAAAAAAATTAATGTGTTACAAAAGGGTCTGTTAACTTCAATCGATTCATATAACACTGCTATATTGGTTAAAACCATTCAGTCAAGATATATGAACTTATCTTACCCCTCTACATTTAATTTGACTGATGTCTCCGACATATTTGCCAATTATAAGTCATTACCAGGCTTATCTTTGACAAGTTATCAAATTGAATCCTTAAATGATGACCAATGTAAAAGTGGTAAATTATCTACATTTATATCTCGTGCAGATTATCTTCCTGGTAAAGATAAATTACTTTATTGGTCCGATGACAAAGAATCCACCACAGTTTATAATTTACTTACAAAAAACCACTGGGATTGTCAAGTGAAATCAGAAGTAATTATTGGTCTATTTGATGTAGATGATATATATCATAACGCTATCCGTAGCAAGACTGAAAGTGATTCATTGGTGTATCTAGTGGCATGTGAATTTGGTAATGTCTATTTAGTCGGTGGGAGTCGTAAACATTTACTTGCTAAGAATATACTGGATCCAGAGGGATCAGAAAAATTTTTGGGTGCTGCATTCCATAAAGATGGGTTATTAATTGCTCTTTACAGTAGCGAAAATGTTCAATTGGTTAATTTGGCGAAGCCACAAGATGAACCAATTCAAGTCTCAATAGATGTAGATTACACAAAGATCAATTCTGTACAATTCTCATGCAATGGGTATTGGTTATTTGTCCACACAGATTCATGTATTATCACTTATGATTTAAGAAAATCTCCTATGACTACAATTGTAACACCACTTACCCCCACCATCCACGGTTGGGATATGATCCCCTCAGGGAAGATCATGGCCACATTTGATCTTACAGACCAGGTCGTGTTGTTATACATTTATGAAAAATCTTCAAATCAATGGATTGGAAGAAATAAAGTGAAATTGGACCCACCACTTCAAATAAATGCCAGTGTGCCAGTCACTTTCTCCTTATTATACTCTAATGACAAACTCGGTTGCCTACTGAACACCTATGACAAAACATTCAAATACACCTTTGAATAAAATATAAACAGTATGTAAAGTTATGTAGCACTTATTTAACCGTTCTTTCCTGCAAACCTAACTAACTTCACCCGGTGATTCCAATCCTGCCATTCTCAACTAGCCAATTACCTCCCCAAACCCTGCATCTTCACTTGTTTAGGCTGTTTTGAATGGCCATCTTCTTTTAACTTCTTTGCAAAAAATTAAAGGTAAATTTAAAGATCTCTTGAAAGGAAACTTCAATTTTAAGCCCACCTTTTGTGGTCTGCGGCAAAGGCAAAACAAGCAAACAAAATGCTAGAATCACTGGCTGCTACATTGTTGAACCGTGTGTTGGGATCATATGTGGAGAATTTTGATCCAACTCAATTGAATTTGGGGATATGGTCTGGTGATGTGAAATTAAGGAATTTGGAATTGAAAAGAGATTGTTTGGATCCATTGGATTTACCTGTGGATGTGAAGAGCGGGATCTTGGGACAATTGTCTATGAATGTTCCGTGGTCTAGTCTTAAAAATAAACCTGTTAAGATCACCATTCAAGATTGTTTTATGATTGTAACTCCGAATGATAAGTTTTACGAAGGTGAAGATTTAACTGAAAGACAATTAAAACTCAAGTTAAAACGTCTGTTGGAATGGGAATTACAGAACACGTCAAAGAAAACTATATCAGAGACTCAGAACCCGGCTAATGAATCATTTGTACAGTCTCTTGTCACTAAAGTTATTGATAATTTACAAGTTATTATTAAGGATATTCATATCAGATTGGAAGATACAAGTGGGAGATTATGTAATTTTAATTCTAGTATTGGGTTCCAATTGAAAGAATTGTCTGCTATCTCCACTGATGATAAATGGGAACCAAGCTTCATTGAATTATCTACTAATTTGACCCACAAGTTGATGAAATTGAGCGAACTTTCCGTGTATTGGAATACTGATACTAAGAAGAGTCTAATTATGGACGAAGAACAACCTGATTGGGACGAATTTATCCAATCGATCAAGACAGATATGGAAAATAATGAAGATAAAGAGTATATCTTGAAACCAGTGAACACTGTGGGGAAATTGATAGTCAACAAGGCAGGAACCACTGCAGATCTACCACATATAAACTTAGAGTTAATTTGTGAAGATTTTGCAGTCAAATTAAATGATTATCAATATCTTGATCTTTTGACTATGGTCTCAAATATTCATATACAAAGACAATCTGCCAAATTTAAAGTTAATAGACCTCGAACTTTAGTGAAGGATGATCTAACTGGGTGGTTTAAATATTTTGGTCAATGTATATTGTCTGAAGTTCACGAAAAGAATCAAAAATGGTCCTGGGATCAAATTCAACATAGATGTAATCAAAGGAAAAGATATATTATATTATGGAAACAAAAATTAAATTTAAAATCTTTGGATGTGCCTTTACCTTCTGAGGATGATCAATTGGAATTGGATGAGTTACATAAGGATTTACCATTTGAAATGATTACTTTATTTAGAATGATTGCCAAAACTGAACATGCTAAAGAAAAGATTGCCTCTAGAGAACAATCTCAAGATGTCACAGAGGAAAAAAATGATACCACCGCTACAGAAAAGAATACTAGTGGGTGGTTATCATCTTGGTGGAATACTGATAAGACAGTCCAAGAGACAGTTATGACTGAAGAACAAAAGCAAGAACTTTATGATATTATTGAATATAATGAATCTGAAATTAAATCAACTGCAAATATTAAAACAAAAAATCATGTACCTAATAATTGGACAGAATTAGTCTTACGCGGTTCATTGCGAAATGGGTCCTTTATGATAGCAAAGAAGATTCCAGAGGAATCAAGACTTGCTGAAATTAAATTTAATGATTGTGCATTAAATTTTAGTAAACGACCAGATTCGTTTGTATTCAATTTCAAATTAGATGAATTTAAAGTGGAAGATGGAACACCTAACTGTCTTTTCAAAAATATCATAAGTCCCAAAATGGCCGTTATTTCAAATGATGAGACTTCACAAGAACCTTTGGTTAATTTTTCATTCGAACAAAATCCATTAGATGGTAAAGTAGATTCCAGCGTCTCTTTGAAATTATTGGGTACTACAATATATTACAATGTTTACTTCCTGACAAGTGTATTAAGATTTTTCCAACCACAGAAACAACACATTGACACAATAAGTGCAATTATAAATGCTACAGAGGCCACTGTGGAAGGCTGGTCTACCCAAACAAGAATGGGGATTGAATCACTATTGGATGAACATAAGACATTAGATTTAAATTTGGATTTACAAGCACCTCTTATTATCTTACCAACAAATCCAAAGGATTGGGATTCACCATGTACAATTATAGATACTGGTCATATTTCTGTTAGTAGTGAAGTTATTCCAAAGGATAAATTGAAAGAATTGAAACAACTTTCTGTCGATGAATATGATAAGATTGATAATGCAGAAATTAACAGACTTATGTTTGATAGATTTCAAATTGTATCACAAGATACTCAATTCCTTGTGGGTCCTACAATACAGTCAACGTTATCGAGTCTTTCTGAATCATTAGTGGTTAATGAGTTTTGTATTTTGAATAAGATGAAGCTAGAAATCACTCTTGATTTGTCAATCCTACCAAAGGCTTATAAACTACCAAAAGTCAAAATATATGCCCATCTACCACAGCTAAATTTGTCTTACAACGATTACCAATATAAAATTATGATTGACTTATTACAAAATTTACTTCCTCAAACAGATTTTAGCCTTTCTGAGGATTTGCTTGCATCTTATCAGAATTCCAGTGAAGAAGAATTTTTACAACTTGAACAGAAGCGTCTTTCAGATACAATATCAATGATTAATAAAATGACACCATTACAACTAGAACAAACACAAATAGCAGTATCTTTGAAAGTCGATTCTATTCAATACACTATGCTAAAATGTACTGACACTGTCTCAATGAAATGTGATAAGTTGGTTAGCCTTATTGGTGATAATGTTATTTTTGATCTTACTAAAAAAGTCAAGGACTTGGAGGTTCAATTGGGAGTCCATGGAATACACTTAGAAGATTTTATTGAAAAGAGTGATGTCAAGGAATTCAAGTACTTAATCTCATCTAATATAGATAGTCCTGATACTCCAAAGAATTTATTCAATTTAACTTATTCTAGATCTCAAAGAATTGTACCACATAACAATGCATATATAGAAGTATTTGATCAAGATATTGAAATTGGGTTAACAAAATTAATGATTACACTAACACCAAGATCTATCCTAACACTACTTAATTATGCTGTTACCACTTTTACAAACCCAGAAGAAGATATATCTGCTGATGCATTAAAACATAATAGTGTGGATAAAGAGGATGCTCCACAAAAGATAAATATGAATATTAATTTTGCGGGGATAATTCTCTACCTTAATGACAATAATGAAAAGTTAGCCACATTAGATATATCCTCTGGAAATTTTACCATGCTACTCCTTCCAACTAGCATGAGAGTTAGTTCTATGATTAACGGTATGGATTTGATTGATAATTTATCACTAGCGAGCAGTTCACAAACTTCTAATATAATTACAATGAATGGGAAACAACTTTTCCAATTTTCATATGAAACTTATGACCCTGAGACGAATAAAAATAATTATGATTCTCTATTTGAGTGTGAAACAGGTGCAATGTTTGTTAATTTTAACAGTGCTGCTATCAACCGAATCTTTCAATTCTTTTACAGATTCCAAAAGATGAAATCATATTTCGATAGTGTTCGTTTAGCTGCCTATGAACAAGCACCAAATTTAGAAACTGTTAAAAATCTAAAAGTAAATGCCCTTATAAAGTCTCCAATTATTCAATTTTTCTGTGAGAATAAAGATCATCCTGAGGAGCCAAATATCCTTAAATGTTACCTGGGTGAATTCTTTGTTAATAATAACTTCACTACTAATAGTGTTAATGCAACCATCAATAAAATAAGTGCGGGGTTAAGAGATGGTCAAATATCGTCTATCTTAGATTTAGCGGAAGGTCAAAAACAAAAACTTTACTTGGCAGATCAAATGAATATTAATTTTGATATCGATCATAATCCAGAGGCAAAAGGTGAAGAAAGGGATTTTGAAATTTTTGGTAACCTTGGACAATTATCACTAAATGTGACTGAGTTACAAATGAAATGCTTATATGAAATAGCTACCATAGTTGAAAAAACCTTTACTATGCCAGATTTTGATGAGAGGGAATTCTCACCTGCGAGTATTCCTCAAGTGGATGATTCCACATCTGACGTCTCTTCTCCCGCTGTCGAGACTGTTTCAGTTGGAGACACGAACGATTCAAAAGTGGACACTGGAAAAATTATTAGCATGAATTGGGAAGGTCCCTCTGTTTCTTTAACATTATATGATAACACAAGACACGTTCTTGACGTTAGTGACTGTAGTATCACTAAATTATCATTACAGGATATGAAGATAACATATTTAACTAATCGTGATGGATCTTCTAATGGTACTGCCCATATTTCAACCTTTAAGATTGAAGACACAAGAAATGTTAAAGATAACAAATACAAAGAACTGGTTCCACAAGTAGACAAGGAGGGTAATCAATTTACTGCTACATTGGCTAGAAAATGGATCAGTGCCGGACTGCTTACCAACCTTTCCATCACAGTCAATAGTCCCCGTTTTATTTTGGCTATGGATCATCTAATGGCTATTAAAAAGTTTTTTGATATCCTTGCTGTCCCAAAATCTTCATTACAACCGGACAACGCCACTCAAATAGTGCCTTTAGAAGCTACTAAAGACGAGGATGAAAGTTCATATAATTTGTTTCAATATTCTTTGAATATTGTTGACCCAGCAATTTTACTATTATTAGATCCTTCTGATTTAAATACTGAAGCAATTGTTTTCAGCGTTGGACAAATTCTATTCACAGAACAGAATATCTCCACCTTGACCACAAATAATGTTGGGATATTTTTAACAAAAATGAATAGTCCTGATGAACAAAAGATACGATTATTAGATAACTTTTCATCTTCAGTTACAATTGATAGAAGGAACTCTAGCAGAGATGATCTATCAGCCCAAATCCAAGCCTCAGTTGAGCCAGTGAGAATGCGTATTTCTCTACGTGATATTAGGTTGGCAATGCTAATTTTTAATAGGGCTGCTTCATTGTTAAATACATATTCAAAACAACTTGCCCCATTCAGTGATAACGATGAAGACAAACCTGCAATATTCTCTAAAGAGTTTGAAAAACAACTTGCAAAGTATGTTCCATCTATTCACAGTAATGAATCAGACACAGCCTCTGAAGTGTCGTCATTAATGGAGTCTATAGCTGTTCAATTAAGGAATGAAAACTTTACGGCTGATTTCGGAGGTTTCAGAGTAATTTTATTAGGTGATATCCATGAGATGCCAATTTTAGATGCTAGAATCAATCCATTTGTTATCAATGCAAAGAATTGGTCTAGTGATTTCGACGCAATTACAACGTTAACTTCCTATGTAAATATTTTCAACTATTCAAGGTCAAGTTGGGAGCCATTAATTGAGAGAACTGATGTTACTTTCCACTTATCGAAAAATGTAGAGTCAAATTCTAATTCTGCAATGCTAGTGGATATTATTACAAAAGACATCACCGAAATTACTTTATCATCTCGGTCAATTGCAACTCTTTCGAATATTCCAGCCTCTTTATCTGGTGAAATAAAATTGAAACCCAGAGGTTTCAAGAAACCTTATATATTGATCAATGACACAGGTTTAGATTTAGAAGTATGGATTAAAGGTGACACGGAAAAAGAACGAAACAGACTTACAACGTTGGCTGCTGATGAGAAACTTCCTTGGGAGTTTGAAGATTGGCAAAGTATCAGAGAACAATTAGATACTAATAATCAAAAGAATATCCTCCAAGCTACATTTAAAGGAGATACTTACGATACTATAATGACAATTAACGCAACAAATGAGGGAGAAGAATTACATGTCTTAAAACCTTCCCAAAACTCTGTTCATAGAAGAGTTATTTGCGAACTAAGATGTAATGATGAAAGTGTTAAAGAAATTACCTTTAGATCAACGCTGGTGATAGATAATATTACATGCTCGAAACTAGCGGTGAAGGTAGAATCTAATAGCTTTAAAGATCCAGTTTTCCTGTCAATTCCTGAAGGTAAAAGTCAATCAGTTCCATTAGAATACGTGTATGATTGTAAATTATTCGTTAGACCAGAAGGATTCACTGAATTTGGCTGGTCTTCAGAACCAATTCTTTGGGAAGAATTATTGCAAGCACCTCGCTCAATTGAATGTGATCAAGTTGGCGAAACGGACAGTAAATTTTACTTTGAATTAAAAGCTCAGTATGACAAAAAAGAACCACTTGCTAAGATATTCCCTCATATGAAGATAGTGGTTTCACCTTCATTAGTTATCGAAAATGTGTTACCGTATGATATCAATTATTGCATTTTCAGTAAGAGAGAAGATATGAGAAAGGATAACTTTTTGAAAAAGGGTGACTCAGTATCCATACATAGTGTATCTCTGGATGAATTCCTTTTATTGTCTGTTCAACCTTGTGTCGATGGTAATCCAAGATCAAAACCTTCTATTGTAAACACTCCAAGTAGAACATCTTTACAACCAGAAGAAGTTATTCCAATTAGTTTTGAAAGTGGTCAAAGATTAAATCTCAAAGTTAAATATCATAAGGTAGAGGACGGTAGATCTAGAAACTTAAAGATCTACTCTCCATATATTATTATGAATGGAACAGGAAGAGATCTATATATTGAAGGTGAGAATTTTAATGTTGCACAAAGCAAAGTATTATTAGAAGATGGAAAACAACCATACAGTGAACCTTTAATGTTCTCTTTCATAGATACTGAAAACAATAATCGGGCAAAAATCAAGTTTTTGGATACTCAAAATAGCGTTCCTCTATCACTTGATGCTATAGGGCAAGTTTTTGATGTCACTTTAGGTGTGACAAATAAATCACAAGAATGTAATTTAGGTGTTAGTATCACTGAAGGTGTTGGCCCTTATCATCTAAGTAAAATGATCAATGTTGCTCCAAGATATATTATTAAGAATGATCTAGATTTCCCAATAAATGTATGTGAATTAGGTTCACCTGCTGCAATCATTATTGAACCACAAGAATCTCTGCCACAATATTATCTACAAACTATTATAAACAAACAGTTTATGATAAAGACTTTAGGTATTAATTCAGAATGGACAGCTCCATTTTTTGTAAACGATGTTGGTTTGACATATGTTAGATTAAAGAGGGAAGAAGGAAATCATATGTTATTAAAATTAGAAATAGTTTTACAAGATGCAACTTTATTTATTAGTATTAAACCTGGTAAGAATTTATGGCCATATTCGATTAGAAATTTCAGTGATAATGAATTTATCTTTTATCAAAGAGATTTTAGAATTGTGGATGAACACTATAATGAGACTCAAGAAGAAGATACATATGAATCACCCGATATTGAATTTAAACCAATTTACTATAGAGTTCCACCACGTAGTGTTATGCCATATGCATGGGATTATCCGACTGCTAAACAAAAGAAACTTATCTTAACTTCGAGAGGACGTAAACGTGAAATTCAATTAGCAGAAATTGGTAATTTGAAACCACTGAGAATTCCAGGGGAGACCCCTAATAGTGAACCAGTCATTGCTGATTTAAGTGTGGTGGCAGATGGTCCGACACAGGCATTGATTATAACCAATTATGATCCAAAGGTATCCTTATACAAATTAAGAGAGAGAAAATCAACTTCCACAGAGATATTAAGTCAATCTTCCACATCAATGTTAACACCAAATGATATATTTGAAACTAAAGAGGAAGAAGAGGAAAAATTATTTACTAAAGTGGTTGTCTCCATAAAGGGTGTTGGTTTATCTTTGATTAACACCCATTTACAAGAATTAATGTATGTTAATATTAGTGGGATTGAATTAAGATATAATGATTCTGAACTTTATAGAACTATATCATGGAAATTGAAATGGCTACAAATTGATAATCAATTATTTGGTTCTAATTTCCCTAATGTTTTATATCCAGCAAATATACCAAAGACAACAAGGGAGATTGAAAATCACCCAGTTGTTTCTGGATCAATTTCCAAAGTGAAAGATGATTCATTTGGTATCCCATATTTTAAACATGTTACATTCTTATTACAAGAATTTGCCATTCAACTAGATGAAGAATTTATTTATGCCTTGCTTGATTTTATTAAATTTCCTGGTGCAAGTTGGAATCACATGGATAATATCCATGAACTTATTGATGAAAGAACATTTATGCCTACATTGAAAGAGATTAGTTTCTCTAATGATATTTATTTTGAATTATTCCATATTCAACCAACGTTATTACATATTTCATTTGTGAGAAGTGAAAGATTACAACAAGAGGGAGATGGTTCCATTGAGGTACCTGAATTTACTACAGCATTATCTTCAATGTATTTCTTAAACATATTGACTATGGCCATGGGTAATGTTAACGATGCCCCAATTAAATTAAATTCATTAATGTTAGATAATTTAAGAGTCCCCATGGGTGTATTATATGATTCCATTAAGACTCATTATGGACAACAATTTATTTATCAAATTCATATGATTTTAGGTTCAGCAGATTTCTTAGGTAACCCCGTTGGGTTATTTAATACTATTAGTTCTGGTGTTTGGGATTTATTTTATGAACCATACCAGGGATATATGTTAAATGATAGACCACAAGAAATTGGTCTCCATATTGCTAAAGGTGGTCTAAGTTTTGCACAGAAGACAGTATTTGGTGTGTCTGATAGTATGACTAAATTTACTGGATCTATGGCTAAAGGTTTATCAGTGACACAAGATCGTGAATTCCAAGAGGCAAGAAGATTACAAAAGAGAATGGTTAACAGTAATGGTAATGTACTTGGTAATTCTGCTACATCATTTATGTCTACCATGGGTAGTGGTATTGCTGGATTAGCCATGGATCCATTACGTGGTGGACAAAGAGAAGGGGCTGCTGGGTTCTTCAAAGGGATTGGTAAAGGTCTCGTGGGGTTACCTACGAAGACTGCGATTGGAATACTTGATTTAACTAGTAATTTAAGTCAAGGTGTAAGACAAAGTACCACAGCATTAGCTGGTGGCCTGATGGCGTCTCGTATTAGATTACCAAGATATATTGACCCACATGATCAAGTGATAAACTGTTATGATCTTAGAGAGTCACAGGGACAATATTGGCTAAAGACATGTAATGGTGGATTGTTTATTAATGATCATTATTTAGCACATGTGATCTTACCTGGGAGAGAACTTACCGTGATAATATCAATGGAACGTATATGTGAAATCAAGATAGCTACATTAGAATGTATGTGGGGGACATCATATAATTCTATCCAGGGAATTTCTGTAGAATCCAATGGAATTAGAATTAAATTAAAATCACAAAGTGAATATTTTATCCCCATTGAACAACCAGGTGAGAAGAAATATTTGTATAAACATATCAAGATTGCAGTGTTAGAGTTTAACCGTTATTGTGAGGCTACGTTGTGATGGTTTTATTCTTTGTCACTGTTTCATTGGTTGAAAAGTCCGTAATGCTATTATTTTTCACTTTTAAAAAGGCAGAGATTTCTGTCGCAACGCAATGATTCGATGTTTAAACATGGGGACTGCTAGTTGTGGAGGTGATCATTTACGGTTAGAATACTATTTTACAGTGATATATAAACCTTATACATACACAAATATATTATATATTTATACTTACTGTTATTTGTTAGTTTGTAAGTAAGCGTTTATTAAGGAGGAAAGAAAATAAATAGGGATAAGGATGATGATGAGAAATATTTTGACCAGGAGAACATTAGCCACAGTGGCAACCAAAACCACGAGTACAGCCCCCAGATTAAAGACATTTAAGATCTATAGGTGGAATCCAGATAGACCAGAAGAAAAACCGAGATTACAAGATTATCAAGTGGATTTAAATTCATGTGGTCCCATGGTATTAGATGCCTTAATTAAGATTAAAGATGAACAGGACCCCACGTTAACTTTTAGAAGATCCTGTAGAGAGGGGATTTGTGGTTCATGTGCTATGAATATTGGTGGTAGAAACACATTAGCATGTCTTTGTAAGATTGACCCCAATGAATCACGTAATTTGAAGATATATCCCTTACCACATATGTATATAGTAAGGGATTTAGTACCAGATTTGACCAATTTTTATCAGCAATATAAGTCAATTAAACCCTTTTTACAAAGGGATTCGTTCCCAGAGGATGGTAAAGAAGTTTTACAAAGTATTGAAGATCGTAAGAAATTAGATGGATTATATGAATGTATTCTTTGTGCTTGTTGTTCAACATCATGCCCCTCATATTGGTGGAATCAGGAGGAATATTTAGGACCCGCAGTATTATTACAAGCATTCCGTTGGCTAATTGATTCCAGAGATCAAGCTGGAGATTCTAGAAGACAAATGTTACAAAATTCCATGTCTTTGTATAGATGTCATACTATTATGAATTGTACAAAGACGTGTCCAAAGGGGTTAAACCCTGGGAAAGCTATTGCTGAAATCAAGAAACAAATGGCTTTCACCTGAGTGGTTTGTGTGTGTCGGTGCTTTATGTATATATGTTATTTATTATTTATATTATTTATTTATTCAAGTTATATTTATTTGTTACCACTTTTGTATGTACTGAACAGGAAGAAACCAAGACGAAAGATGTTAGAACACAGGGAGTTTACCACTCAATTGGCACACTTGTATCACAGTAGGTTGATACGCGATGTAGCCAGTTGTCAAATGGTGCAATTGGTGTCACAGGGGACACAGTTGAAATGCCGGTTCCAACTGGCCATCTCGGCGGTAAATAACATTAATATGTATACAGTATATAATTTAGAGGTATTGATTCGATATGAGTCCACATTTCATGAACCTCAATTATGCTTCCGCCTCTGGGATGGAACACACGCCCTATGTTATGATGTGGATGTATTGGTGAAGAATGGGTTACCGCCATGGTTTACTTTGAATTTGGATTTAGTGGAAGGGGAGCCCTGGTATATCGTTGGTGTGTGTGACACTGCTGAGGTGGTGGGGGACACAACTACTGACAAGAACAAGGTACATTACATGAACAAGTGGGTTGCCGTGTATTTACTGCAATGGGTCAGTGCATGGCCATAGAGACACTTTCCACTTTCCACTTCCACGACACAACACAGATAACTCCCCCGTTACAAGACTCCCTCTACAGGAGTACAGGGAGACCAACCCCCCATTGACAGGGATCCCAGAGACGCAGTTCCAGTTTACACCTGGTTTGTCTTTTTATTTTTATTATGGGGCTATTGTTAATTTGGAAAATGTGACAAATTTTTCACTGCGATTTTTCATTGCAGGCCATCTTCAAAAAGGCAGCTTTGCAATCACTGGACTTTTTGACTCATTGGTCAAGTGATATCCTTACATTAAGGTCCCCCTGTACTCTGTCTCCGTCTGTTGTGGGGTGAGTGTGTTGCAATTTTATTTTGAAGTTACTTTTGAGGATAAGATAAGAGAAGAACAAGAGAAAAGAAAAGAGAGCGCATTAAGGTAAATGAATAGTACTCAAGATTGCCCATTTTGGCATTTCGATGATATTACTCCCTGTGGGAGAGCTCATGTGGTTAATAAATTAGTACCACTTACATTAGATATTATTTTACTTGTGGCAATTGCTTACAATGTATCGTCTAGATATTATAAATATAATATCTTAAAATTATCAAAGACTCATTCCCCTATACAGGAACTTATAACAAATGATAATAATGATGATACTGAATCACAGAGTTTATTACAATCAAATCAATCCGTTTCATACACTGAAACAACAACTCAAAATAAAACTGATCAATCTTTAACTGATCGTCATTTCGCTATTGAAAATTTAAAACTAATTAAATTAAATGGTGATCCACATGGTAAAGCTACTATTATTCATCGTGGTCCCATGGAAAAGATGAGATTGGCATTAGAATTGTTATTAGTCTTAATACAATTGGTGTCCCATCTCATCCTCCTTACTAAACATTCCTCAGATCTAGATTTTACCACTCAGAATAACCAAATTAATTTCCTTTTATGGGTTGTTTTAACTTGTTTAGTCACAATAAGATGTATTAATGTAAACCAAAATGTTAAATGGATTAACAAATATATGGGGAACATTTGGGCTTTGTCATTTTTCTCCTATTTGACATTATTCATATTTACTTTGTTACCATTCAGATCCATCTTAATTGGTCATATTAAATCTTCTACTTTAACCAAGAATTATTATATGGAACAATTTTGGATTGATATGTTATTATTTCTATTATTGTTTCTTTCACCAATAAAGAATAAATTCGCTGTGTTGTACAAGACTGAAGATTATATTATCCCATCTCCAGAACCTTACACTTCTGTCGCGGGGTTTATTTGTTGGTCATGGTTAGATAAATTTGTGTGGACCGCAAATCAGCATTTCATCACTATGAAAGACGTTTGGGGACTTATGCTTGAAGATTATTCCATTTTCGTTAACAAAAAGTTCAAAGTTCACGCCAAACGTGTAGATTCCCATAAAAAGAGAAGTTTTACATTTAAATTATTAACATTTTTCTCAAATTATCTTTTATTACAAGGGTTTTGGGCATGTGTAGCAAGTTTTGTGTCATTTGTCCCCACTATGTTATTGAAAAGAATCTTAGAATATGTTGAAGATCAATCTACTGCTCCAAAAAATTTAGCTTGGTTTTACGTTATTTTAATGTTGGTGTGTAAAGTGTTAGTCGCTATTGCTAATGGACAAGCTTTATTCTTTGGTAGAAGAGTTTGTATTAGAATGAAAAGTATTATCATTTCTGAAATTTACTCAAAGGCGTTAAGAAGAAAAGTGTCAGTTAACAAGAAAGAACAAACAGACGAACCAGAAGCAAATACAAATAGTGATAATCCATTTGCTGCTACAGCTGATCCACAGGAAAAGAATCAAAAGGAAGAAATTAATGCAGATGAAGAGTCTTCAGCTAATGCTCAATTAGGTACTATTATTAACTTGATGGCTATCGACGCGTTTAAGATTTCTGAAATTTGTGCTTATCTTCATTCATTCGTGGAGGCAATTGTCATGACTGCAGTGGCTTTAACTTTATTATATAATTTAATTGGGTTTGCGGCTATTATTGGTACTATGGTTATTATTCTTATGTTACCAATTAATTTCAAATTAGCATTTTTATTAGGTAAATTACAAAAGAAAACCTTGGCTGTCACGGATAAACGTATTCAAAAATTAAATGAAGCATTTCAAGCAATTAGAATTATTAAATTTTTCTCTTGGGAAGATAATTTTGAAAAGGATATTAATGATATTAGAGAAAAGGAATTAAATTATATCATCAAGAGAACTGTCGTTTGGGTTACAAGTGGGTTTATTTGGTTCATGACTCCAACTTTAGTGACTACTGCTGCATTTGCCTTCTATATCTATGTGCAAAAGATGCCTTTAACTACTCCAGTGGCATTTACCGCTTTATCACTATTTGCTTTATTAAGAGATCCTTTAGATAGATTATCTGATATGTTAAGTTTTGTCATTCAATCTAAAGTGTCCCTGGATAGAGTGGCAGAATTCTTGGAAGTTGCTGATACTGAAAAGTATAATCAATTAACTGTCGATAGGAAGGGTAATAAATTAGCTTTTGAAAATACTACTGTCGCCTGGGATGAAAATGAATCCACTTTCAAACTAAGAAATTTAAATATTGATTTTAAAATTGGTAAATTAAATATCGTCATTGGTGCCACTGGGTCAGGTAAGACTTCATTATTAATGGCTCTATTGGGAGAAATGCATTTATTAAAGGGTAAAATTATTGTTCCCTCATTGGAGGCAAGACAAGATTTAATCTTGGGTCCAGATGGGTTAACTAATTCTATTGCATATTGTTCTCAAGCTGCTTGGTTATTAAATGATACAGTGAAAAACAATATTCTTTTTAATTCTCCATTTAGTAAAAACAGGTATAATGCTGTCATTAAAGCTTGTGGATTAGAACGTGATTTCCAAATCTTGAAAGCTGGTGATCAAACTGAAATTGGTGAAAAGGGTATTACATTATCTGGTGGTCAAAAGCAAAGAATTTCATTAGCAAGAGCACTTTATTCAGATTCCAAGCATTTATTATTGGATGATTGTTTAAGTGCTGTTGATGCTCATACTGCCTCATGGATTTATGATAATTGTATTACTGGTCCGTTAATGGAAAATAGAACTTGCATCCTAGTGTCTCATAACATTGCTTTAACTTTAAAAAATGCTGATTTAGTCGTCATGTTAGAAAACGGTGAAGTTAAAGATCAAGGTACTCCAGTGGAATTACTAGATAAAGGTGTCTTAGGTGAAGATGAATTAGTGAAGAGCACAATTTTATCAAGAGCTGCTTCAATGGCTAGTATTGCCAATAATAAGAATTCTTCTACATTGAGACCATCCACTCCTATCGCCAAGAACAATATTACTGAGGTTGCCAAGAATGAAATTACTACATCTTCTGAGCAAAATGAAAATACTGACGATGGTAAATTAATTGAAGAAGAAGGTAAAGCAGAAGGTGTTGTTAGTCTTGACGTTTATAAATGGTTCTTTGATATCTTTGGTGGGTTGAAAATCGTTATGTATATGATGGTCCTTTTCCTATTGACAGAAGTTTTTACAATTGGTCAAGCATGGTGGTTACGTGCATGGGCTGCAAGTTTATCTGGTAACCAAGTTGTTGCCCTTGTTAAAGATATTTTCACTTCAAAGGGTTCTGTTGATTTCAATTCAACTCCACATATTGCATCTAACGCCATGGATATTACTTTTGCAAATACCGCTTATAATGCTACTACATCTGAAATCAATGCATTAAAAGCTCCAAAACATTCAATTGAATATTATTTATTCATTTATTTCTTATTTGGGTTTTCACAATCATCATTTGGTATCTTAAAGACATTCTACACCTATTTATATGGTATCTACGCCTCTAGAACTATTTTCCAAAAATTGTTACACAAAGTTTTACGTGCCAAATTAAGATTTTTTGATACTACTCCAATTGGTAGAATTATGAACCGTTTTTCCAAAGATATTGAATCTACAGATCAGCAATTAACTCCATATTTACATGGTGCCGTTTATACTTTGATTGGTTGTATCACCACTGTGATATTGATTACTTTTATTACACCACAATTTATTTCAGTGGCCGTATTAGTTGGCGTCTTGTACTATTTCATTGGTTATTTCTATATGGCTGGATCTCGTGAATTGAAAAGATTAGATTCCACTACTAAATCTCCAATTTATCAACATTTTTCTGAAACTTTAGTTGGTGTCACTACAATTCGTGCCTTTGGTGATGAAAGTAGATTCCTTCAAGAAAATTTACAAAAGATTGATGAAAATAATAGACCGTTTTTCTATTTATGGGTAGCTAATCGTTGGTTATCTTTCAGAATTGATGTTATTGGTGCTTTGGTGGTCTTTGGTGCTGGTATATTTATTCTCGCTGATATTAATCGTCTTGATGCCGGTTTAGCTGGTATTTCGTTAACTTATGCTATTGCCTTTACAGAGGATGCACTTTGGTTAGTGAGATTTTACAGTGAAGTGGAAATGAATATGAATTCTGTGGAAAGATTAAAAGAATATATGGGTGTTGAACAGGAAGAATATGAAGCACATGCAAATAAGATTATTCGAACTCCGCCTGCAGAATGGCCACAAGAGGGTAAGATTGAAGTTAATAACTTATCATTACGCTATGCACCAAAATTACCTCGTGTAATTAAGAATGTTTCATTCACTGTAGATCCAAGAGCGAAAGTTGGTGTTGTTGGTAGAACTGGTGCTGGTAAGTCTACTATTATTACTGCATTATTTAGATTTTTGGATCCAGAAACTGGGTTTATCAAGATTGATAATTTTGATATTACCTCAATTGATTTAACTAGATTACGTCGTGCTATCACGATTATTCCACAAGATCCAACATTGTTTACTGGTACCATTAAGAGTAATTTAGATCCATATGATGAATACAGTGATGAAGAAATTTTCGCCGCTTTAAGACGTGTTAATTTAGTCACCAGAGAAGAATTAGAACAAAGAGAAGATAATAGTCAACCCACGAGTGGTTCTGATCAAGCCTCCGTGGTCTCTACAAATGTTAACAGATTTTTGGATCTATCCAACGAAGTCACTGAGGGTGGTAGTAATCTTTCCCAGGGACAAAGACAATTAATGTGTCTTGCCCGTTCGTTGTTACGTTCTCCAAAGATCTTATTATTGGATGAAGCTACTGCTTCAATCGATTACGACAGTGATGCTAAAGTGCAAGCCACAATCAGACAAGAGTTTAGTGACAGTACAATCCTAACCATTGCTCATCGTTTGAGATCCGTGATAGATTACGACAAGATCCTTGTCATGGATGCAGGTGAAGTGAAGGAATATGATCATCCATACTCGTTGTTATTGAACAAAGAAAGTTTGTTCTACAGCATGTGTGAGCGTAGTGGAGAACTGGACTCCCTGATTGACCTTGCCAAACAGGCTTTTGTCCAGAAACTCAACGATACCAACCATTAAACAAAAAAATATACACAAAATATAGAAATATAGAGTTTATATCATTTAAAATATTGCAACAATTTCCTAAAAGGGTAATTATCAGCCAATTTGTGATACAGTTTCCCCTTTGGGACATTATTACCCGAAGCGGGAATTTGACGTGTAGTTTTGCACGGCGGCCAAAAGTCCCCTGTCTTTGGAAAATTCACGAAATTTCAATTAAGAAACAGTGAAGTTACACTGCAAATGCACACTTTGCGGACGTTTTTTACACCTTCCAAGTTGCAAGATTACTTGTCTCAATAGAATCAATTGATTAAAATAATTAACTATGTCCAGATCTGGGTATGTTTTGCCACTTTTTGTGTGAATTGGAGCTATTTTTTGGAAATTTATTACTAACAAGTTGAAAATATGGATTTATATTTGAGTTTATGACATTTGCCGTTTTATGTTATCCTTTAAATGTATGCATATAACTCAAGTATATTCTTAAGATTTTTGAAATAGTGTTGCCGTCGCTGATGAATCCTTAGCTGCCTTTAATGACTTAAAATTAGGTAAGAAATATAAGTTCATTCTTTTTGGTTTAAATGATGACAAGACTCAAATTGTCGTCAAGGAAACTTCTACTGATGAATCCTATGATGCCTTTTTAGAAAAATTACCAGAAAATGATTGTTTATACGCTGTTTATGATTTCGAATATGAAATTCCAAATGAAGGTAAAAGATCCAAGATTGTTTTCTTCACTTGGTCTCCAGATACCGCTCCAATTAGATCAAAGATGGTTTATGCTTCTTCTAAAGACGCTTTAAGAAAGTCTTTGAACGGTGTCGCTGCTGATATCCAAGGTACTGACTTCTCTGAAGTTTCTTACGAAGATGTCTTAGATAAAGTTAGCAGAGGTTTCCATTAAACAAACAAACACAAAACATCTAACCCATTTAAATACTTTCTATTTACGTCTTTTTATTTACCTTTAATGATTTGGATATTTTAATATCTATATAAAGATTTTACATAACGTATATATATTATGAAATATCATTTTTATTTCTATTATTAGGAGCACAACTAACTATTCAATTGAGGCAAAGGAAAATGGTTCGTATGGGTACCCTTCACCTTCAAAGAATTTAGACATGGCTTCCACCCAATGTAATCTTAATGCATGTAACATGGCAGAAGTACCTTCCATACAAACCAAGATACAAACGGTTAAAGTAAACCACATACCAAATAAAAACACTACAGCGATGACGGAAATGATGGATCCCGAATTCTTTGATGTGAAAGCATTACTAATAGTCATATCCCATAACACGCTAGATAATTGTGCATGAGCTAATGATAAAGCCCAAAGACGTAAATATGATGCAGTATGTGATATACAATTTAAACAAAATTCAATTGTATGAATCACTTGTTGAATCATAATATCACCAAAATTAAACTCACCGCCACCATTAACACTATCACCATCTTCATTTTCAAAATCTGTTATTATCATTGCATCTGTTTCCGTAGAATCTCTTTGTGTATCTAATAATGCTTCATTCATTTGTTCATCACGTACATCTTGATAACCTCTCTTTGATGCAGCATTATTAATTCTTCTTAATGTCAATGGTTTATATAATAATAACCATGGGACACAAACCACGGCAATAATTAAAAGTACTTGTTGCAAAAAAGCTTGTCCCGTATACAATTGATCATCAATTTGCCCTGGGGCTAAAAACATATTAATTAACATGTTTAATAAACCTGGAGCAGGTTTACCATCTTTAATCCAATCCTTAGACCACTTATAAATGATAGCCCATGATAAATAACCAAAAATGGATTGCATAAATAAGAAACTCGGTATAAAATTACCAATTAAATCAATTCTAGAATTATTATGTTTATAATTCACATATGAGAAACATAAAGAATATGTCATATGTGCAAACCCCATTAAGACAGATAATTTCATCTTATATGAATTAGAGAAAATTAATCCATTATCTGTACCATGCCATGCAAAATCAAATCCAAATGGATAAACACCCACTTTTTTGGCCTCAACTAAAGATCCCTCTTTGAAACTTGATGGCCATTGCCATCCAGATTTGAATAGAGTCATTGACAAAGAGAAAATATCATTGTACATCAACCCAGTGAAAATTGAAAATGCACCCATTAGAACCAAAATGTATCTACCACTGTAAGCCATATCAAACATTTCACCACGTTTCATCGCTTCAAATTTAGATTCATTAAGAATTAGATACATGGCAATTAAAAACACAATAAACCCATGACCTGCATCACCAAACATAATAGCAAACATAAATGGGAATGTCACAATTGTGGCTAACCCAGGGTTAATTTCATGATATGTGGCAATCCCGTATGAGTCCACGATAGCTTGTGCCGCGGCGGTAAATTTATTAGTTCTATGGAACGTGGGGGGTAATTTATTTGTATGGATGATTGTCACTACAGCACTATACTCAGATCCCAAGATTTCCACTTGATCTTTCAAACTATCAGATAAATAATTTAAATCTGATGAAGGGATCCAACCTTCTGCAACAAGACCATGACTTTCTTGTCTAAATAAATTTAATGTTGCATAAACATATTTTTCACGTTTAATTAATGCATCCCAAAACGATATTTGATCATTAACCACTAACAATTCTGTATGTAATGCTTGTTCAGTAGAATTCGAAATTTGTTCCATTTCATCAATTTGATCATTTAAATGTTGCATCGAGGTGAAATGATCCTTATCAAGTGGGACAATCTTACCATTTAATGAATCAATGACCCTTTTAACTTTTGCAATTAACATTTCCCCATGAGTGAAAATTAAGAAACAATCCTTTTCTACAGGAACATCATTTTCTAATAATGGTTCTTCAATGGGTATATTTTGGAAATAAAGATTACCACGTAATAATCTGAATAATATTCTGTTTAATAGTTCTATTTTATTTCTGTTTATTGACCCAACAATCATGTGTTGACGATGTAATCCACTTTCTAAGATAAAACCTTCGTCGAGTTCATCATCGTCATGAATTTCAAAACTGTCGAGAGAATGATCATCAGCATTATTATTAGTATTGTTATTATTTTCATTAGTGTTTTCATTAGAATGGTGCGAGAAGAGACTTTCTTCACTTGGGAAGGTAAAATCCTCTGCATCCAAATTATTTCTAGTATCATAATCTCTTGATAATCTACTAGCAAACCCTGGATTCACTTGTAAGAATCTAGAACATTTAGCCACAACGTATCTTGTCTCTAAAAGGTTATTTAGCTTCCCCTTGACATTAGTATATGAATCATCTAATTGTTTTACACGTTCTGACACGGTCTTGACATCTTCCATAAAATCATTAATTTGATCAATGGAATAAAACTCTAAATTCTTGATAGAAATTTCATTAGCAACATAAGAATGACTTCTTGAATGCCATGAGGCACTATTATGAGTCGCCAGAGTCTCTTTCAAGAGATTAACATTTCTCTCCTTATCGTCAAACCTTCTCAATTGGGACACGTACCCTCTTTGAAAATCGGTCAAATCTAGGTTTAAATCCCTAAACATTAACAAACCCAACTTACCGAGCAACATGGCAATTTCTCTCGATATTTCCAACGGGATGTACAACTGGACATAAGTCATGTCGGCAGACCTAAAAATAGCCTCCTCCTTAGACATCCTTCCACACTATTCTAAAAAAATAATTCTCTTGAAAGGGGATTAATACTTGTCAAATACCTCTTTTACACCTATTTTCTAGCAAAAAAAACACCTTGCACAGGTTTATAGCCACTTTTTTATCACTTTGCAGTACCAGATCAAGCAGTATGGACCTCTTTTGAAGTTATATCAGTTGATTGAAAGCGTAGGTTCTTTTTCTTTTAAATCATCGAAATTCGTAATTTTTCACTTTGCTAAAAAGGTGCTTAAAAATTTCTCGAAGGTCCAAAGGAACAATGTGACGCAATTAAATCGAGGCTTGATTGAAGGTCTTAAGGCATTTAAGATGTTTATAAGGGATTCAGAATATTTTAAATTGGTGGAGACATTTTTTATCCCGGAAGAAGGAAAGAAAATGGTGCTTTGGTTATGATTTTAGAGGGAAATTTGTCTTTAACCAGTGACAGACAAACATCATAACCTGCAATCAACATAAAAGTAACATATAAGTTGGACATTAAATAGTAAATAAAATATTAAAATATCAAATTTATAATGAGTATTTATCTATAAAGAAAAGATATATATACAAGTGTACAGGAACAAAAAGATCAAGAATAATTTTCCAATGCTCTTGTCACTGCCTCATAGACATCATCCACAATCATTGTAGGTTTCAAATGGTGCAAGTTATCACCATCACGGTAGACCCCAGTTTTAACAAGACAACTTTTCCAACCGTAATTTTGTGCACCAGTGATATCACTGGCAGGATTATCACCGACCATAAATACATTCCCAGCAAATGGAGACTTTTCATGTGGACATTCTTGTCCCAACATGGGTAACATTTGTTTCACATTAGACTTAAAATCATACAATTCATCATTCTCTGTATGACTTTGTAATTTATGATTCCAATCAATTAAGATATGATGAGCAAAATCATATGTCAATTTAGTTGGTTTCCCCAAGATGAAATCAGATAACTTTTGCCCCGCATTCAACGATTCATATAACACATTGACCAATTTTCTAAATGCACCTTGACCAAAACGATTCAATTTGTATGGATTGGCCCATAATAAGTCATCATTAGAGAAATAGATAGGGACAGCTGGGGTCGAGCCAGCGTCTTGTCTCATTGTGTTAAGCATCCCACGTTCACTATTAAGTAAATCTGAGATGATTTGTAAGTCACCAGCCCAATTTCTTGGATCATTGAACACTAACACAGCATCAAATGCGACAGTATCCAAATTTGGAATCTGTTTAGTCAATTCTTGCAATTGATCCGATGATAACCCAGAGAATGGCGTAATATCAGGGTTGTATCTAACTATGTCATTGGGATGGACTACATGTTTGAACCCATATTTAACTGCGACGTCTCTTACACTTGGTGTCCCAACAGCCAAAATCTTGTTAAATTTGGTCACTAAAGTCTTGAATGGAGTATGACTTTGAATGACTTGTAATGGAGATATTTGCACTTGTAACCTATCAGAGATAAATCTAGCTCTCTCATGTTCCATGGTACCACCACCATTAGTCAAAAGGACGTATGGAATTCTGTCTCTATTCAATAATCGTAATGCCTTTCCAGCTCTTTCAATTGGATTCCCACCTCTTAACAAAACACCATCAATGTCAAATGCAAACCCGATCTGTTTGGCTGCTTGACTGTGAGCGAACCTTCTGAACATCATTGACCTCTCTTTGCTTTGTAAGGTTTGTTTGGAAAGAATTGACTCGATGACTCTTTTCTTCAAGATCTTTTCGATAACAACGAAAGAATGACTGAAAAGAGTAATTGATGATTAATACATTAACAGGGTTTATATAGAATATATGTGTATGTAAATAAATAACTAATTAAATAAATAAATAAGTTCGAGGATATTAAATGGAGAATTTTGTTGGATCAATTTTGATATCTTGGAAGCCCTCATCAATGTGATGACTGGAATCCTCTGTGAATGAAGTGAAATCTGTCAATTGTGACACTGAATGGCCCACCACAATCAATCCCGGTGGCCTGGATCCAATGGTTTCCACCACAGATGATAGATATTTTAATTGGGTTCTTGTGACTCGTTGATCAGGACATGAAGCTCTCTCGACAATGGCCAAGGGAACCTCAGGATCCCATTTCTTCTCTAGTAACACTTGTTGTAATAACTCAGCTCTATGTAAAGCCATAAGGAACACTGTAGTTCTTGTCTCGACGTATTCTGGCACCTGTGGTAATGAACCCTTACGGCCCGTACCAGTACAAATTAACACTTGATCCGCAATACCACGTTGTGTAGCTGGAATTTGTGCCACCACAGTAGATGCTAGGGAGGATGAGACACCTGGTAGGACAATTGGTGTAAATCCACGTTGTTTAAACCATAAATATTCTTCACCACCACGACCAAAAATGTATGGATCACCTTGTTTTAATCTCACTATATGTTGTCCCTGTTGTAATGCTTGTAAACCTAGTGCTAAAAATTCATTTTGTGCATGTTCTGCATTACCAGGAAACTTCTTAGCCAAAATCAATTTTGTAGTGGACGGAACCAAATCAAGAATGGATTGGGGGACCAACTTATCTGATAAGATCACATCAGCGTTTTTAATTTCATGTAATGCACCTAAAGTTAACATGGAAAGTGACCCAGGACCACTCCCAACAAGTGATATTTTCCCCTGTTGTGGCAAGGGGGATGGAGATGGAGAATCTGAGGGTACTCTAGTTTCAAAATCTGTAATGGATTCTAAATCTTGTAAAGTGATCTTATCCAATTGTGATAAAGGATAATATTCCATAATTTGTGCTAACCAACGTGACCGTCTATGTCTTTGATCTGTCACGGTCATATCAAATTCTTTAATCAATTGGTTAAATTTATGTGAATCCCAGGGATCGTTATCCAACCCGTATCCTAATTTAGGAACCCCCTCAGGGTCTGAACAGTATTTTTCCTTAATTAAGATTTTAGTGTGTTGTTTAATCAATTGATCTCTTAACAACCCCATATTAGTAATCACCTCGGAGATATTAGTAGGTAAATTTTGTACAATATCTCTTTTAATTCTTTCACCCAAGATATAACCTTTACCATTTGTAGTCACTGCAATTTGTAAACCCGACCCTTGTGGATCTGTATATGTAGGGATCATATGGAAGGTAGAATATTGTGGATATTGGTATGTGTTTATGGGGATTCTTAATTTAATACATTGTTGATAAATTGGTTCAATTAATGAAATTTGTTCAGATCCCAAATTAACAAACAATCTATCTACAATCCCAGACGTAATTTCTCTACCCAATGAAGTCAAATCACTTAACATTGGTTCTCTATCAATCACTTGAATAGGGGAGGGTAAAGCTTTAAAAGCAGTGAAGATATGGTCAAGATGAGATGGATGAGATGGATTAATGATAATTGGTGTAGCACCAGCATCAATCACCTTCCTCAATCTCTTAATAGTCAATGCACACACAGTGTGATTCTCCTCAACGGCAACATTGGGACCCGTCCCAATAAATAAGGCCACTTCATCTTTAGCATCACTTGCAGCAATCAAAGGTAGAGTCATTGTCGTAATATACTTCGACTTTGAATGATCTTTAAATGACTGCGGAAGAATCTTAAAGCAAGGGATCAAATAACAGTTTTCTTATATATTTATATCCACCTGTGCATCGTCTGATATTAATTGCTCCCAATTACCGCCCACAGTTTGTTAAAGTATCTCATTAAATGTCAATTCTTTAATTACTCATCTCATCGCTGTTATTTTTGTTCTTTTTGACACTTTTTCGTTACTGAAAAATTTCCACATTTTCTCGAAGGGAAAAAACTGTGGGTTAAAATATTAGGGTTTGTAAATTGGGAAATTAGGGTTTAGGGTTTGATGTTAGGTTTTAATTAGGTCTTTGCTTTAAAATAATTAGGGTTGGCACGGGACTTTTGATATTTTAAACAAAATCAGTTTAAACCTTTAATGAAAGTTGTTATTATAAACAGATATGCTCCATTTTACAAACAAAAAGGTACAAAAACCCACTCTATAACTGTATAAGAAGGTTAATAGCCACCCCATAATATGTCTAAATCAAGATCATCCTCACTCTCTGCTCATGCTGCTGCCAATTTGTCATCAAAATCAAGTGCAAATCAATCAAAATTTTTCAAGACACTTGGTGAAGATATATGGAAGAATAAAATAGAAAAGGTCAATTCAGAATTATTTATAATGACATATGGTGTTATTGTACAACAATTATGTCAAGATTTAAAAAACGATTATATTAAAATTAATGAAAATTTATTTTCAATGGGGTATAATATTGGTGTTAGATTAATTGAAGATTTTTTAGCAAGAACTGCATTACCTAGATGCCCCAACATGACAATGACAAGTGAAGTGATTACAAAAGTGGCATTTAAGATATTTTTAAACATTACTCCACAAGTAGAAAATTGGAATACAAATAGAGATTCTTTTAGTATATTATTGACAGAAAATCCATTAACTGAATTTGTTGAGTTACCACAGGATGCAATAAAACAATTATGGTATTCAAATATTATTTGTGGTGTACTTAAAGGTGCATTGGAAATGGTTCAATTGGATTGTGATGTAAATTTTGTGACTGATGTATTAAGAGGTGATTTAACTACAGAAATTAAAATTAAATTAAATAAAATATTAAAAGATGAAATACCATTAGGTGAAGATTAATTAATTAACCCCCATCCATATTCCCATCTTTTTGTGACATAAGGAAATATATATATATTTTGTATATATTTACAAGAAAGTAATGATTATTTTTTTTTAGCATTTTTGTTTTTTGGTTTATTCTTCTTCATCATGCCATTTTTCTCTTACTAAATTGGCAATTCTTGATTGGTGATGATGTTTAGATCTCTTTATTAATTCATTTTCACTCTCCACCTCTTCTTCATCACTACTACTTTCATTATCATCATCACTCATAACACTTTCAACATAACTACTTGGTCTTGAATCATTGAAAATTGGAATATCAGATAATGAACCACGAGAATTGACTCTAGATAATGCATTAGATACAGATGATGCCAGTGATTGTGCTGAATTGGAACGACTTCTGTTTGGATACACTTTCAATGTAGCAATCTTATCATGATCTTGCAATGATTTAAATTTTTCATAATCTGGGAACACAGTAGGTCCCAATTCATTACAAATAGAAGTTATTTCATGTGATAATTCTTCTCTCATTGTCTTTAGTTTACAGATCTTATCATCGGGATAAAATAATGATATAAATAATGGACGTAAAGATTTTAATAAATCCATACCAATTTCACCTGTTTTCAAACTTGAATATGTGGTCAATACCAATAAGGAATAATAATAAATGAATAAACAAATCTTATGAGATAACAGAATACGTGGAGCCCATACCCATTGAGTATAAATTAAAATTAATGAATATGTCACATATAGTATTGGTGCTAATAATAATGCTACAATTAATTTCCATGTAGCTAGTAAATCTAAACCTTTCAATTTCACAACGGATTTCTTTAACCCTTCCCGTTGTTTCTTCTTCGAATAGAAATTACAAACGATAAAGATTGGTGTAAATAAGATAGAACCAGGTAACGATAAGATGAAAAACCCGAATAATCTCAATGATCTTTCAATTAAAAGTAAAAAGCAACGGATAATATCAACAACACTAGAAGATTGTAACTTTTCCACTTGGTGATCTTTTAATCCATAAGAATACAAAATATTGTTGTATGAGATAACCATTTGTTTCAATCTAATAATTCTTGGATCTTTTTTGTATTTAGAATACCCAACCAATAATCTTCTATTGATTTCTACTACAAGAGGTAATGAAAATCTATGTTCTGGAATTTCATAAGATTGAAATAATCTTCTTGCTGCTTGAATAGTCATTAATGTATCATAATCTGGTGCATTTTCAGTGACAGAAAATAAAGCATCTGTCACTTTATCTAATAATTTTGAAGTACATTCTCTTGGAGATTCTAAATATTGTTGTCCCAAAGTACCATCCACAATAATTGGTTCACCATACTCGATAACTGCTCTAGATCTAAACTTATGTCTATGGAAATAATGTAAACCCACAGGGACCACATGTACTTTCATATCTGGATCAGCTGCTGCTGCACCCAATGCCATAATTACCACACCGGCTTTAATAGGTAATAAAGATGGTCTATCATGAGACCCACCTTCAGGGAAGATCCCAACAGTACCATTTGAATGTAAATGATTAAACACATTTTGAAATACTTTAGAATTATCAATTTTTTTAGCATATTTGAAATGTGTCCCCTGAGTTAATAATTGTGCCACTCTTGGATTTGTCATTTTAAAAGGTGATGCTAAGATTATTGTACTTTCATCTACAATTTCTTTAATTTGAGAATTGGCTAAATAATCTGGTAAGCCAAGTAATGACTTGGGAGTAAACCTTGTAGTAAATTCAGGAGTCTTCGAGGGATCATCCTTACAACGACCTTTAATCAAAGTAGGATTATTTGCCAAATCAGGACAAAAGATCTCAATATTTGGATCCACGGGGACCAAATAATCCTGAGCTCTAGGTACAGGAATACTACCAATTAAGCGTCCAAAGAATCCAACCACTTTCATCTCCAAACTAGATTGAGCAGTGACAAAACAAGTTTGTCTACCTCTCCCCTTTGTCAATTTCCTCGTCTGTGTCATCACAATAGTAGGGTCAATGAATTGATTAGCATGTGGTGCACACACCAAGATGGTGGGAACCCCCTCAGGAGGCATATTATAAGCACCGCGAACTTTAATCTCTCTAAAGAAGACTGTAAACAGAATATTAAATAAAAATATCACCACATCATAAAGCCAAGCATGAATATTCCAGCTTGATCCATTGTAAAGATTTGCGTAACTTCTATTAATTTCAGGGACATGAGCCCTTGATTTAGGTTTATTATTTTGATCAGTGACCAATTCTTGTTTGGTTGGATCACTCATCTTTGTTTGCTCTTCGGGATTGTGTCTTGTGGGATAGAAGTTGACAGGTGTTTTCTGTTTGTTGCAACTTCCTGTTTAAATAGAAGGGAAAAAAACAGGCTAGGCAGAGATTTGGTAGCGCCGCGTGGGTTCCTTCAAAACAAGTGAGAATGAACCACAGCCAGCGGACTTCCCTGAAGTTGTTTCCAGCTGGTTGGAGTGTCCTGGTACCATTGGGTGATAAATTTGTGTAACGGTTGTAATTCTACTGTGTTGATATTGCCATTGAAATGGAGACAAATCTGCTCCAACTGTTTGAAATTTGGTGCAAATGTGACCCGACCGTGTTGGTGGGGTGGTTTGTGGTTGAATCTTGTGTATGTGTAGTTATGTAGTAGGGGCTGTGCTGCTCTGTTCAATATTATACTTGAACCAGGGTAAAAATCCTGGTCAGGACCCCAATGAATCAATTTATGGATCCATGTCTGCCACCAAGGTTGTTGATGATACTGAGACACAACTTCTTGTGAATTATCGAGGGCAAATATCCTATTTTCAGGAGTTAACGAATTAATCACCTCAAATAGTTGTATCAATTGACTTGGTATGTAATCCATGTTTCCACTAGGTATAGTATCTTGCAAAATTGTCAATGTCTTCTCACATAAGGGATCTATATCTTGTAAGAATTGACTTTTAAAGTAGTCACCACTAGAATTAAATTTCAAATATCCCTGTTCCCATCGCCCTTTATCATTTATTCGTACCACATCATGAGCTAAATTCTTAATAATATCATCTAAAAGGACAATATACACTGGATCCTGTACCCACAAAGGATCTGAATTTTCAACCTCATTTTCCATCCCCAGGACATGAAATGGTGACACTTTAATATCATTAATTATTTGTATCTTACCTGGTGTCCCACTGCTTTTAATATCTGCCACCTCAGGATCCATCTTATACAATGGTACCATAAACCAATTAATTCTATTAAATTGTTCTGCATCCAATGACTTTTCAAAGAAATTCATTGTGTTCTTACAAATATGTAAACATTGTGACAGATTTGTGAAAACAGTAACAATATTAAGGTCAAAATATGGAAAATCATTCAACGTGTATGTAGTCCATAACCATTTAGCCATTGCTTGACTGAAAAATGGTTCAAACTCAGTTAATTCCGTCCTTGAGACCAACCCAGGTCTCTTTGCATTAAAAAACTCATCTCTAACCATAACTTGTGGTTTATTAATCCATTTTATGTATTCTCTTATCGAGATGACTCCATTTGCCCTATTTTGTGAATCATAAAGATCTTCACTTGTAAGTCGCTTCAGTGAACTAAAATGACATTTTGACACATGTCTAATTAATAACCGTTTAAACATTACTTAGCAACAACCATAAAACACATGAGCTTGTCATTTGGTTTGGGTTTCTCCATTCGAGTATGGAATCTGTCCTTAATATTCAAGATTTCAAGAATCTTTAATTTGAAAAAGGACTTTTCACTTTGGAAAAATTGATATTATTAAAACATATAAAAGATGGATAAAAAGGATTGGTGATAAGTTAGAATAACTCGAGTTAATGGTAATATAAATTCAGATAGGGATGGTGTAAAAAAACAAGTAAGAAAAACTGTTAAGAACCAATTAAATTAACTAATTTTGCTATTTAAATTAATAAGAAATATTTGGTACGTACCAGTAAAAAGAAGCCTCAAAGGACTTCAGAACCTTATTATACATATTTGGGCTTTTATAAAAGATCTGTTTTTAAAATAACAATTTTTCAAATATGTTTTATAAGAAGAAAGAAAGGTGACACCCTTTTTAATATTGAAAATAAAGATTCTGTATTGAGAAGAGTTAAGATTGGGTTGTGAAAAAATAACTGTTCTTGTTTAGATGGCTAATTTTCCAAACATTCATCCTTCTAAAAATCATAATTCCTTTTTATAATGTTCGAGATGAGTGAATGATTCGAGAATAGAAACAAACAAATAACAAAGAAATTGATATTTGTAAAATCGGAATAAAAAAAGCAGGTTGCTAGTTCCATTAAAAGTGGTGTAATAATAAGTTTTCTTTTTCAGAATCTTTTTTATTAGGACTTTCTTACAAATCGTCCACAAAAAGGTTGCTAACTTGTTTTGTTTTAAAACTTCTTTACTGAAATAAGTTTTTTCAAATAACTGATCTCTACTTTAAATGAATATTAAATATAAAGCTTAATAAATTTATCTATTTTACACATTCTCTGAGAAATATTATCCTTTTTTAACAAATATTTGGGGCTTTATCACCTTCAATTTTAAACAAATCATTAAAAGTCTTTTTTGTTAAGTGTTTTTGGCCAGAAAAATTGACCTCCAAAGGTTAGTAGGAGGTCATAATTAGACTTATATTCTATGTATACATCTTACTTCAAAATATGGGGTTTCTTAGTAAAGATTTCATGCTATTTTCAAAAATATGGAAAATTCAATATCTTTAAGGGAAGGTATTTTCCCACCAAGACCCCAGTAAAACTTTGTGTCTTTTCTATAATAGACAAAATGGATTCTACCTGTTAACCTAATAGTAAAATTAACCTTTCACAAATGTAACAAAGGTGTTAAAGGTAAAATTTTAATAAAATACCTCTCCATATAAATATACTACCATTTTCACCAAAATTTCGAACTCGTCCTTGTTAGCTCAGTTGGTAGAGCGTTCGGCTTTTAAACAACATTGTTTAAGCAAGGATAACCGAAATGTCAGGGGTTCGAGCCCCCTATGAGGAGTTCACATTTCTTTTTTTGCCTGAGCTGCCGAGGTCCTTGTGGTGTCTTCAACCCACTGTGTTGCTGCATGTAACGAGTATAGTCCACATTTAACATAGTGGAACCAGTAGACACGGTTAGATTAGACATAGTA